>CAKAJE020000795.1:0-29007 GCA_916610135.2 Macropis europaea
TAAAATGATCTAATCGGGTCTCTGTTTGCCCTACCCTAGAAGTTTAATAGTGCATTTCACTCGTCATTTCATGCGCTTTGCGATGCCGCTTAGCCCAATAAGCTATCTGAAATAGGAGCGACGTAAATTGAACAAATGTGATAGAATTTCGCTGAATTCTTATATTAACCAAAATATAAAATGATCTAATCGGGTCTCTGATTGCCCTATCATAGAAGTTTAATAGTGCATTTTACTCGACATTCCACGCGCTTTAAGGTGCCGCCTAGCCCAGTACGCTATCTGAAATAGGAGCGACGTAAGTTGAACAAATGTGATAGAATTTCCCTGAATTCTTATATTAACCTTAATGTAAAATGATCTAATCGGGTCTCTGTTTGCCCTACCCTAGAAGTTTAATAGTGCATTTCACTCGTCATTTCATGCGCTTTGAGATGCCGCTTAGCCCAATAAGCTATCTGAAATAGGAGCGACGTAAATTGAACAAAGTGATAGAATTTCGCTGAATTCTTATATTAACCAAAATATAAAATGATCTAGTCGGGTCTCTGATTGCCCTATCATAGAAGTTTAATAGTGCATTTTACTCGCCATTCCACGCGCTTTAAGGTGCCGCCTAGCCCAGTACGCTATCTGAAATAGGAGCGACGTAAGTTGAACAAATGTGATAGAATTTTGCTGAATTCTTAAATTAACCATAAATGTAAAATGATCGAATCGGGTCTCTGATTGCCCTACCCTAGAAGTTTAATAGTTCATTTTACTCGCCATTTCTTGCGCTTTGAGATGCCGCTTAGCCCAATACGCTATCTGAAATACCAGCGACGTAAATTGAACAAATGTGAGAGAATCTCGCTGAATTCTTATATTAACCAAAATATAAAATGATCTAATCGGGTCTATGATTGCCCTATCATAGAAGTTTAAAAGTGCATTTTACTCGCCATTCCACGCGCTTTAAGATGCCGCCTAGCCCCAGTACGCTATCTGAAATAGGAGCGACGTAAATTGAACAAATGTGATAGAATTTCGCTGAATTCTTATATTAACCAAAATATAAAATGATCTAGTCGGGTCTCTGATTGCCCTATCATAGAAGTTTAATAGTGCATTTTACTCGCCATTCCACGCGCTTTAAGGTGCCGCCTAGCCCAGTGCGCTATCTGAAATAGGGAGCGACGTAAGTTGAACAAATGTGATAGAATTTTGCTGAATTCTTAAATTAACCCATAATGTAAAATGATCGAATCGGGTCTCTGATTGCCCTACCCTAGAAGTTTAATAGTTCATTTTACTCGCCATTTCTTGCGCTTTGAGATGCCGCTTAGCCAATACGCTATCTGAAATATCAGCGACGTAAATTGAACAAATGTGAGAGAATCTCGCTGAATTCTTATATTAACCGTAATATAAAATGATCTAATCGGGTCTCTGTTTGCCTTATCCTAGAAGTTTAATAGTGCATTTTACTCGCCATTTCATGCCCTTTGAGATGCCGCTTAGCCCAGTACGCTATCTGAATTAGGAGCGATGTAAATTGAACAAATGTGATAGATTTTCGAAGAATTCTTGAATTAACCATAATATAAAATGATCTAATCAGGTCTCTGTTCGCCCTAGCCTAGAAGTTTAATAGTGCATTTTATTCGCCATTTCATGCGCTTTGAGATGCCGCTTAGCCCAATACGCTATCTGAAATAGAAGCGACGTCAATTGAACAAATGTGATAGAATTTCGCTGAATTCTTATATTAACCAAAATATAAAATGATCTAGTCGGGTCTCTGATTGCCCTATCATAGAAGTTTAATAGTGCATTTTACTCGCCATTCCACGCGCTTTAAGGTGCCGCCTAGCCCAGTGCGCTATCTGAAATAGGAGCGACGTAAGTTGAACAAATGTGATAGAATTTTGCTGAATTCTTAAATTAACCATAATGTAAAATGATCGAATCGGGTCTCTGATTGCCCTACCCTAGAAGTTTAATAGTTCATTTTACTCGCCATTTCTTGCGCTTTGAGATGCCGCTTAGCCCAATACGCTATCTGAAATATCAGCGACGTAAATTGAACAAATGTGAGAGAATCTCGCTGAATTCTTATATTAACCGTAATATAAAATGATCTAATCGGGTCTCTGTTTGCCTTATCCTAGAAGTTTAATAGTGCATTTTACTCGCCATTTCATGCCCTTTGAGATGCCGCTTAGCCCAGTACGCTATCTGAATTAGGAGCGATGTAAATTGAACAAATGTGATAGATTTTCGAAGAATTCTTGAATTAACCATAATATAAAATGATCTAATCAGGTCTCTGTTCGCCCTAGCCTAGAAGTTTAATAGTGCATTTTATTCGCCATTTCATGCGCTTTGAGATGCCGCTTAGCCCAATACGCTATCTGAAATAGGAGCGACGTCAATTGAACAAATGTGATAGAATTTCGCTGAATTCTTATATTAACCAAAATATAAAATGATCTAGTCGGGTCTCTGATTGCCCTATCATAGAAGTTTAATAGTGCATTTTACTCGCCATTCCACGCGCTTTAAGGTGCCGCCTAAGCCCAGTACGCTATCTGAAATAGGAGCGACGTAAGTTGAACAAATGTGATAGAATTTTGCCGAATTCTTAAATTAACCATAATATAAAATGATGTAATCGGCTCTCTGTTCGCCCTACCCAAGAAGTTTAATAGTGCATTTCACTCGTAATTTCATGCGCTTTGCGATGCCGCTTAGCCCAATATGCTATCTGAAATAGGGAGCGACGTAAATTGAACAAATGTGATAGAATTTCGCTGAATTCTTATATTCACCAAAATATAAAATGATCTAAGCGGGTCTCTGATTGCCCTATCATAGAAGCTTAATAGTGCATTTTACTCGCCATTCCACGCCCATTAAGTTGCCGCCTAGCCAGTACGCTATCTGAAATAGGAGCTACGTAAGTTGAACAAATGTCACAGAATTACGCTGAATTCTTATATTAACCCGTAATATAAAATGATCTAATCGGGTCTCTGTTTGCCTTATCCTAGAAGTTTAATAGTGCATTTTACTCGTCAATTCATGCGCTTTGCGATGCCGCTTAGCCCAATAAGCTATCTGAAATAGGAGCGACGTAAATTGAACAAATGTGATAGAATTTCGCTGAATTGATAAATTAACCATAATATAAAATGATCTAATCGAGTCTCTGTTTGCCTTATCTAGAAGTTTAATAGTGCATTTTACTCGCCATTCCACGCGCTTTAAGATGCCGCCTAGCCCAGTATGCTATCTGAAATAGGAACGACGTAAATTGAACAAATGTGATAGACTTTTGCTGAATTCTTAAATGAACCAAAATATAAAATGATCTAATCTGGTCTCTGATTGCCCTACCCTAGAAGTTTAACAGTGCATTTTACGAGCCATTTCATGCGCTTTGAGATGCAGCTTAGCCCAATACGCTATCTGAAATAGGAGCGACGTAAATTTGAAACAAATGTGATAGAATTTCGCTGAATTCTTATATTAACCAAATATAAATGATCTAATCGGGTCTCTGATTGCCCTATCATAGATGTTTAGAGTGAATTTTACTCGCCATTCACGCGCTTTGAGATGCCGCCTAGCCCAGTACGCTATCTGAAATAGGAGCGACGAAAGTTGAACAAAAGTGATAGAATTACGCTGAATTCTTATATTAACCGTAATATAAAATGGTCTAATCGGATCTCCGTTTGCCTTATCCTAGAAGTTTATTAGTGCATTTTACTCGTCATTCCATGCGCTTTGAGATGCCGCTTAGCCCAATACGCTATCTGAAATAGGAGCGATGTAAATTGAACAAATGTGATAGAATTTTGCTGAATTCTTAATTTAACCATAATAAAAATGATGTAATCGGGTCTCTGTTCGCCCTACCCAAGAAGTTTAATAGTACATTTCTCTCGTCATTTCATGCGCTTTGAGATGCCGCTTAGCCCAATAGCTATCTGAAATAGGAGCGACGTAAATTGAACAAATGTGATAGAATTTCGCTGAATTCTTATATCAACCAAAATATAAAATGATCTAATGGGGTCTCTGTTTGCCCTACCCTAGAACTTTAATAGTGCATTTTACTCGCCCTTTCGTGCGCTTTGAGATGCCGCTTAGCCCAATACGCTATCTGAAATAGGAGCGACGTAAATTGAACAAATGTGATAGAATTTCGCTGAATTCTTATCTTAACCTTCATGTCAAATGATCTAATCGGGTCTCTAGTTGCCCTACCCTAGTAGTTTAATAGTGCATTTTACTCGCCCTTTCGTGCGGTTTGAGATGCCGCTTAGCCCAATTCGCTATCAGAAATAGGAGCGACGTAAATTGAACAAATGTCACAGAATTACGCTGAATTCTTATGTTAACCGTAATATAAAATGATGTAATCGGGTCTCTGTTTGCCTTATCCTAGAAGTTTAATAGTGCATTTTACACGACATTTCATGCGCTTGAGATGCCGCTTAGCCCAATACGCTATCTGAAATAGGAGCGACGTAAATTGAACAAATGTGATAGAATTTCGCTGAATTCTTATATTAACCAAAATATGAAATGATGTAATCGGGTCGCTGATTGCCCTATCATAGAAGTTTAATAGTGCATGTTACTCGCCATTCCACGCGCTTTAAGTTTCCGCCTAGCCCAGTACGCTATCTGAAATAGGAGCGACGTAAATTGAACAAATGTGATAGAATTTCGCTTAATTCTTATATTATCCGTAATATAAAATGATCTAATCGGGTCTCTGTTTGCCTTACCCTAGAAGTTTAATAGTGCATATTACTCGCCATTTCATGCGTTTTGAGATGCCGCTTAGCCCAATATGCTATCTGATATAGGAGCGACGTAAATTGAACAAATGCGATAGAATTACGCTGAATTCTTATATTAACCAAAATATAAAATGATCTAATCGGGTCTCTGATTGCCCTACCCTAGAAGTTTAATAGTGCATTTTACTCGCCATTCCACGCGCTTTAAGATGCCGCCTAGCCCAGTACGCTATCTGAAATAGGAGCGACGTAACTTGAACAAATGGGATAGAATTACGCTGAATTCTTATATTAACCATAACATAAAATGATCTGATCGGGTCTCTGTTTGCCTTATCCTAGAAGTTTAATAGTGCATTATACTCGCCATTTCATGCGCTATTAGATGCCGCTTAGCCCAGGACGCTATCTGAAATAGGAACGACGTAAATTGAACAATGTGATAGAATTTTGCTGAATTCTTAAATTAACCATAATATAAAATGATCTAATCGGGTCTCTGTTTGCCCTACCCTAGAAGTTTAATAGTGCATTTCACTCGTCATTTCACGCGCTTTAAGATGCCGCTAAGCCCAATAAGCTGTCTGTATAGGAGCGACGTAAATTGAACAAATGTGATAGCATTACGCTGAATTCTTATATTTAACCGTAAACATAAAATGATCTAATCGGGTCTCTGTTTGCCTTATCCTAGAAGTTTAATACTGCATTATACTCGCCATTTCATGCGCCATTAGATGCCGCTTAGCCCAGGACGCTATCTGAAATAGGAACGACGTAAATTGAACAAATGTGATAGAATTTTGCTGAATTCTTAAATTAACCATAATATAAAATGATCTAATCGGGTCTCTGTTTGCCCTACCCCTAGAAGTTTAATAGTGCATTTCACTCGTCATTTAATGCGCTTTGAGATGCCGCTAAGCCCAATAAGCTGTCTGTAATAGGAGCGACGTAATTGAACAAATGTGATAGCATTACGCTGAATTCTTATATTAACCAAAATATTAAATGATCTAATCGGGTCTCTGATTGCCCTATCATAGAAGTTTAATAGTGCATTTTACTCGCCATTCCACGCGCTTTAAGATGCCGCCTAGGGCAGTACGCTATCTGAAATAGGAACGACGTAAATTGAACAAATGTGATAGAATTTTGCTGAATTCTTAAATTAACCATAATATGAAATGATCTAATCGGGTCTCTGCTTGCCTTACCCTAGAGGTTTAATAGTGCATTATACTCGCCATTTCATGCGCTATTAGATGCCGCTTAGCCCAGGACGCTATCTGAAATAGGAACGACGTAAATTGAACAAATGTGATAGAATTTTGCTGAATTCTTAAATTAACCATAATATAAAATGATCTAATCGGGTCTCTGTTTGCCCTACCCTAGAAGTTTAATAGTGCATTTCACTCGTCATTTCACGCGCTTTAAGATGCCGCTAAGCCCAATAAGCTGTCTGTAATAGGAGCGACGTAAATTGAACAAATGTGATAGCATTACGCTGAATTCTTATATTAACCGTAACATAAAATGATCTAATCGGGTCTCTGTTTGCCTTATCCTAGAAGTTTAATACTGCATTATACTCGCCATTTCATGCGCCATTAGATGCCGCTTAGCCCAGGACGCTATCTGAAATAGGAACGACGTAAATTGAACAAATGTGATAGAATTTTGCTGAATTCTTAAATTAACCATAATATAAAATGATCTAATCGGGTCTCTGTTTGCCCTACCCTAGAAGTTTAATAGTGCATTTCACTCGTCATTTAATGCGCTTTGAGATGCCGCTAAGCCCAATAAGCTGTCTGTAATAGGAGCGACGTAAATTGAACAAATGTGATAGCATTACGCTGAATTCTTATATTAACCAAAATATTAAATGATCTAATCGGGTCTCTGATTGCCCTATCATAGAAGTTTAATAGTGCATTTTACTCGCCATTCCACGCGCTTTAAGATGCCGCCTAGGGCAGTACGCTATCTGAAATAGGAACGACGTAAATTGAACAAATGTGATAGAATTTTGCTGAATTCTTAAATTAACCATAATATGAAATGATCTAATCGGGTCTCTGCTTGCCTTACCCTAGAGGTTTAATAGTGCATTGCACTCGTCACTTCATGCGCTTTGAGATGCCGCTAAGCACAATAAGCTATCTGTAATAGGAGCGACGTAAATTGAACAAATGTGATAGAATTTCGCTGAATTCTTATATTAACCAAAATATAAAATGATCTAATCGGGTCTCTGATTGCCCTATCATAGTAGTTTAGTAGTGCATTTTACTCGCCCTTCCACGCGCTTTAAGATGCCGCCTAGGCCAGTACGCTATCTGAAATAGGAGCGACGTAAGTTGAACAAATGTGATAGAATTACGCTGAATTCTTATATTAACCGTAATATAAAATGATCTAATCGGGTCTCTGATTGCCCTATCATAGAAGTTTAATAGTCCATTTTACTCGCCTTTCCACGCGCTTTAAGATGCCGCCTAGCCCAGTACGCTATCTGAAATAGGAGCGACGTAAATTGAACAAATGTGATAGAATTTCCCTGAAATCTTATATTAAACAAAATTTAAAATGATCTAATCGGGTCTCTGATTGCCCTAGCATAGAAGTTTAATAGTGCATTTTACTCGCCATTCTACGCGCTTTAAGATGCCGCCTAGCCCAGTACGCTATCTGAAACAGGAGCTACGTAAGTTGAACAAATGTGACAGAATTACGCTGAATTCTTATATTAACCTTAATGTAAAATGATCTAATCTGGTCTCTGTTCGCCCTACCCTAGAAGTTTAATAGTACATTTCACTCGTCATTTCATGCGCTTTGAGATGCCGCTTAGCCCAATAAGCTATCTGAAATAGGAGCGACGTAAATTGAACAAATGTGATAGAATTTCGCTGAATTCTTATATGAACCAAAATATAAAATGAACTAATCGGGTCTCTGATTACCCTATCATAGAAGTTAAATAGTGCATTTTACTCGCCATTCCGCGCGCTTTAAGATACCGCCTAGCCCAGTATGCTATCTGAAATAGGAACTACGTAAATTGAACAAATGTGATAGAATTTTGCTGAATTCTTAAATTAAGCATAATATAAAATGATCTAATCGGGTCTCTGATTGCCCTACACTAGAAGTGTAATAGTGCATTTTACTCGCCATTTCATGCGCTTTGAGATGCCGCTTAGCCCAATACGCTATCTGAAATAGGAGCGACGTAAATTAAACAAATGTAATAGAATTTCGCTGAATTCTTATATTAACCAAAACACAAAATGATCTAATCGGGTCTCTGATTGCCCTACCCTAGAAGTTTAATAGTGCATTTTACTCGCCATGTCTTGCGCTTTGAGATGCAGCTTACCCCAATACACTATCTGAAATAGGAGCGACGTAAATCGAACAAATGTGATAGAATTTCGCTGAATACTTATATTAACCAAAACATAAAATGATCTAATCGGGTCTCTGATAGCCCTATCATAGAAGTTTAATAGTGCATTTTACTCGCCATTCCACGCGCTTTAAGATGCCGGCTAGCCCAGTACGCTATCTGAAAGAGGAGCGACGTAAGTTGAACAAATGTGATAGAATTACGCCGAATTCTTATATTAACCGTAATATAAAATGATCTAATCGGGTCTCTGTTTGCCTTATCCTAGAAGTGTAATAGTGCATGTTACTCGCCATTTCATGCGCATTGAGATGCCGCTTAGCCCAATACGCTATCTGAAATAGGAGCGACGTAAATTGAACAAATGTGATAGAATTTCGCTGAATACTTATATTAACCGTAATATAAAATGATCTATTCGGGTTTCTGTTCGCCCTACCCCAGAAGTTTAATAGAGCATTTCACTCGTCAATCCATGCGCTTTGAGATGCCGCTTAGCCCAATACGCTATCTGAAATAGGAGCGACGTAAATTGAACAAATGTGATAGAATTTCGCTGAATTCTTATATTAACCAAAATACAAAATGATCTAATCGGGTCTCTGATTGCCCTATCATAGAAGTTTGATAGTGCATTTTACTCGCCATTCCACGCGCTTTAAGATGCCGCCTAGCCCAGTACGCTATCTGAAATAGGAGCTACGTAAGTTGAACAAATGTGACAGAATTACGCTGAATTCTTATATTAACCTTAATGTAAAATGATCTAATCGGGTCTCTGTTCGCCCTACTCTAGAAGTTTAATAGTGCGTTTTACTCGCCATTCCACGCGCTTTAAGATGCCGTCTATCCGAGTACGCTATTTGAAATAGGAGCAACGTAAATTGAACAAATGTGACAGAATTACGCTGAATTCTTATATTAACCGTAATATAAAATGATCTAATCGAGTCTCTGCTTGCCTTATCCTAGAAGTTTAATAGTGCATTTTACTCGCCATTTCATGCGCTTTGAGATGCCGCTTAGCCCAGTACGCTAACTGAAAGAGGAGCGACGTTAGTTGAACAAATGTGATAGAATTTCGCTGAATTCTTATATTAACCAAAATATAAAATGATCTAATCGGGTCTCTGATAGCCCTACCCTAGAAGTTTACTAGTGCATTTTACTCGCCATTTCATGCGCTTTGAGATGCCGCTTAGCCCAATACGCTATCTGAAATAGGAGCGACGTAAATTGAACAAATGTGATAGAATTTCGCTGAATTCTTATATTAACCAAAATATAAAATGATCTAATCGGGTCTCTGATTGCCCTATCATAGAAGTTTAATAGTGAATTTTACTCGCCATTCCACGCGCTTTAAGATGCCGCTTAGCCCAATACGCTATCTGCAATAGGAGCGACGTAAATTGAACAAATGTGATAGAATTTCGCTGAATTCTTAAATTAACCATAATATGAAATGATCTAATCGGGTCTCTGTTTGCCCTACCCTAGAAGGTTAATAGTGCATTTTACTCGCCATTTCATGCGCTTTGAGATGCCGCTTAGCCCAATACGCTATCTCAAATAGGAGCGACGTAAATTGAACAAATGTGATAGAATTTCGCTGAATTCTTAAATTAACCATAATATAAAATGATCTAATGGGGTCTCTGTTTGCCCTACCCTAGAAGTTTAATAGTGTACTTTACTCGTCATTTCATGCGCTTTAAGAAGCCGCTTAGCCCAATACGCTATCTGAAATAGGAGCGATGTAAATTGATCAAATGTGATAGAATTTCGCTGAATTCTTTTATTAACCATAACGTAAAATGATCTAATCGGGTCTCTGTTCGCCCTAGCGTAGAAGCTTAATTGTGCATTTTATTCGTCATTTCATGCGCTTTGAGATGCCGCTTCGCCCAATACGCTATCTGAAATAGGAGCGACGTAAATTGAACAAATGTGATAGAATTTCGCTGAATTCTTATATTAACCTAAATATAAAATGATCTAATCGGGTCTCTGTTTGCCCAACCCTCGAAGTTTAATAGTGCATTTTACTCGCTATTTCATGCGCTTTGAGATGCCGCTTAGCCCAATACGCTATCTCAAATAGGAGCGACGTAAATTGAACAAATGTGATAGAATTTCGCTGAATTCTTAAATTAACCATAATATGAAATGATCTAATCGGGTCTCTGTTTGCCCTACCCTAGAAGGTTAATAGTGCATTTTACTCGCCTTTCCACGCGCTTTAAGACGCCGCCTAGCCCAGTACGCTATCTGAAATAGGAGCGACGTAAATTGAACAAATGTGATAGAATTTCCCTGAAATCTTATATTAAACAAAATATAAAATGATATAATCGGGTCTCTGATTGCCCTATCATAGAAGTTTAATAGTGCATTTTACTCGCCATTCTACGCGCTTTAAGATGCCGCCTAGCCCAGTACGCTATCTGAAATAGGAGCTACGTAAGTTGAACAAATGTGACAGAATTACGCTGAATTCTTATATTAACCTTAATGTAAAATGATCTAATCTGGTCTCTGTTCGCCCTACCCTAGAAGTTTAATAGTACATTTCACTCGTCATTTCATGCGCTTTGAGATGCCGCTTAGCCCAATAAGCTATCTGAAATAGGAGCGACGTAAATTGAACAAATGTGATAGAATTTCGCTGAATTCTTATATGAACCAAAATATAAAATGAACTAATCGGGTCTCTGATTACCCTATCATAGAAGTTAAATAGTGCATTTTACTCGCCATTCCGCGCGCTTTAAGATACCGCCTAGCCCAGTATGCTATCTGAAATAGGAACTACGTAAATTGAACAAATGTGATAGAATTTTGCTGAATTCTTAAATTAAGCATAATATAAAATGATCTAATCGGGTCTCTGATTGCCCTACACTAGAAGTGTAATAGTGCATTTTACTCGCCATTTCATGCGCTTTGAGATGCCGCTTAGCCCAATACGCTATCTGAAATAGGAGCGACGTAAATTAAACAAATGTAATAGAATTTCGCTGAATTCTTATATTAACCAAAACACAAAATGTTCTAATCGGGTCTCTGATTGCCCTACCCTAGAAGTTTAATAGTGCATTTTACTCGCCATGTCTTGCGCTTTGAGATGCAGCTTACCCCAATACGCTATCTGAAATAGGAGCGACGTAAATCGAACAAATGTGATAGAATTTCGCTGAATACTTATATTAACCAAAACATAAAATGATCTAATCGGGTCTCTGATAGCCCTATCATAGAAGTTTAATAGTGCATTTTACTCGCCATTCCACGCGCTTTAAGATGCCGCCTAGCCCAGTACGCTATCTGAAAGAGGAGCGACGTAAGTTGAACAAATGTGATAGAATTACGCTGAATTCTTATATTAACCGTAATATAAAATGATCTAATCGGGTCTCTGTTCGCCCTACTCTAGAAGTTTAATAGTGCGTTTTACTCGCCATTCCACGCGCTTTAAGATGCCGCCTATCCGAGTACGCTATTTGAAATAGGAGCAACGTAAATTGAACAAATGTGACAGAATTACGCTGAATTCTTATATTAACCGTAATATAAAATGATCTAATCGAGTCTCTGCTTGCCTTATCCTAGAAGTTTAATAGTGCATTTTACTCGCCATTTCATGCGCTTTGAGATGCCGCTTAGCCCAGTACGCTAACTGAAAGAGGAGCGACGTTAGTTGAACAAATGTGATAGAATTTCGCTGAATTCTTATATTAACCAAAATATAAAATGATCTAACCGGGTCTCTGATAGCCCTACCCTAGAAGTTTACTAGTGCATTTTACTCGCCATTTCATGCGCTTTGAGATGCCGCTTAGCCCAATACGCTATCTGAAATAGGAGCGACGTAAATTGAACAAATGTGATAGAATTTCGCTGAATTCTTATATTAACCAAAATATAAAATGATCTAATCGGGTCTCTGATTGCCCTATCATAGAAGTTTAATAGTGAATTTTACTCGCCATTCCACGCGCTTTAAGATGCCGCTTAGCCCAATACGCTATCTGCAATAGGAGCGACGTAAATTGAACAAATGTGATAGAATTTCGCTGAATTCTTAAATTAACCATAATATGAAATGATCTAATCGGGTCTCTGTTTGCCCTACCCTAGAAGGTTAATAGTGCATTTTACTCGCCATTTCATGCGCTTTGAGATGCCGCTTAGCCCAATACGCTATCTCAAATAGGAGCGACGTAAATTGAACAAATGTGATAGAATTTCGCTGAATTCTTAAATTAACCATAATATAAAATGATCTAATGGGGTCTCTGTTTGCCCTACCCTAGAAGTTTAATAGTGTACTTTACTCGTCATTTCATGCGCTTTAAGATGCCGCTTAGCCCAATACGCTATCTGAAATAGGAGCGATGTAAATTGATCAAATGTGATAGAATTTCGCTGAATTCTTTTATTAACCATAACGTAAAATGATCTAATCGGGTCTCTGTTCGCCCTAGCGTAGAAGCTTAATTGTGCATTTTATTCGTCATTTCATGCGCTTTGAGATGCCGCTTCGCCCAATACGCTATCTGAAATAGGAGCGACGTAAATTGAACAAATGTGATAGAATTTCGCTGAATTCTTATATTAACCTAAATATAAAATGATCTAATCGGGTCTCTGTTTGCCCAACCCTAGAAGTTTAATAGTGCATTTTACTCGCAATTTCTCGCGCTTTGAGATGCCGCTTAGCCCAATACGCTATCGGAAATATCAGCGACGTAAATTGAACAAATCTGAGAGAATTTCGCTGAATTCTTAAATTAACCATAATATAAAATGATCTTATCGGGTCTCTGTTTGCACTACCCTAGAAGTTTAACAGTGCATTTTACTCGACATTTCTTGCGCTTTGAGATGCCGCTTAGTCCAATACGCTATCTGAAATATCAGCGACGTAAATTGAACAAATGTGAGAGAATTTCGCTGAATTCTTATATTAACCAAAATATAAAATGATCTAATCGGGTCTCTGATTGCCCTATCATAGAAGTTTAATAGTGCATTTTACTCGCCTTTCCACGCGCTTTAAGACGCCGCCTAGCCCAGTACGCTATCTGAAATAGGAGCGACGTAAATTGAACAAATGTGATAGAATTTCCCTGAAATCTTAAATTAAACAAAATATAAAATGATATAATCGGGTCTCTGATTGCCCTATCATAGAAGTTTAATAGTGCATTTTACTCGCCATTCCACGCGCTTTAAGATGCCGCCTAGCCCAGTACGCTATCTGAAATAGGAGCGACGTAACTTGAACAAATGTGATAGAATTACGCTGAATTCTTATATTAACCATAACATAAAATGATCTAATCGGGTCTCTGTTTGCCTTATCCTAGAAGTTTAATAGTGCATTATACTCGCCATTTCATGCGCTATTAGATGCCGCTTAGCCCAGGACGCTATCTGAAATAGGAACGACGTAAATTGAACAAATGTGATAGAATTTTGCTGATTTCTTAAATTAACCATAATATAAAATGATCTAATCGGGTCTCTGTTTGCTCTACCCTAGAAGTTTAATAGTGCATTTCACTCGTCACTTCATGCGCTTTGAGATGCCGCTAAGCACAATACGCTATCTGAAATAGCAGCGACGTAAATTAAACAAATGTGATAGAATGTCCCTGAAATCTTATATTAAACAAAATGTAAAATGATCTAATCGGGTCTCCGATTGCCCTATCATAGAAGTTTAAGAGTGCATTTTACTCGCCATTGCTTGCGCTTTGCGATGCCGCATAGCCCAATACGCTATCTGAAATATCAGCGACGTAAGTTGAACAAATGTGATAGAATTTCGCTGATTTCTTTTATTAAACAAAATATAAAATGATCTAATCGGGTCTCTGATTGCCCTATCATAGAAGTTTAATAGTGCATTTTACTCGCCATTTCATGCGCTTTGAGATGCCACTTAGCCCAATACGCTATCTGCAATAGGAGCGACGTAAGTTGAACAAATGTGATAGAATTTCGCTGAATTCTTAAATTAACCGTAATATAAAATGATTTAATCGGGTCTTTGTTTGCCCTACCCTAGAAGTTTAGTAGTGCATTTTACTCGCCATGTCTTGCGCTTTGAGTTGCAGCTTACCCCAATACGCTATCTGAAATAGGAGCGACGTAAATTGAACAAATGTGATAGAATTTCGCTGAATTCTTATATTAACCA
Source organism: Macropis europaea (assembly GCA_916610135.2). Classification (NCBI taxonomy): domain Eukaryota; kingdom Metazoa; phylum Arthropoda; class Insecta; order Hymenoptera; family Melittidae; genus Macropis; species Macropis europaea. Next base: position 14,426 of record CAKAJE020000795.1, read on the forward strand.
AAACATAAAATGACCTAATCGGGTCTCTGATTGCCCTATCATTGAAGTTTAATAGTGCATTTTACCCGCCATTCCACGCGCTTTAAGATGCCGCCTAGCCCAGTACGCTATCAGAAATAGGAGCGACGTAACTTGAACAAATGTGATAGAATTACGCTGAATTCTTATATTAACCGTAATATAAAATGATCTAATCGGGTCTCTGATTGCCCTATCATAGAAGTTTAATAGTGCATTTTACTCGCCTTTCCACCCGCTTTAACATGCCGCCTAGCCCAGTACGCTATCTGAAATAGGAGCGACGTAAATTGAACAAATGTGATAGAATTTCCCTGAAATCTTATATTAAACAAAATATAAAATGATCTAATCGGGTCTCGGATTGCCCTAGCATAGAAGTTTAATAGTGCATTTTACTCGCCATTCCGCGCGCTTTAGGATGCCGCCTAGCCCAGTACGCTATCTGAAATAGGAGCGACGTAAATTGAACAAATGTGATAGAATTTTGCTGAATTCTTAAATTAACCATAATATAAAATGATCTAATCGGGTCTCTGTTTGCCCTACCCTAGAAGTTTAATAGTGCATTTCACTCGTCACTTCATGCGTTTTGAGATGCCGCTAAGCACAATAAGCTATCTGTAATAGGAGCGACGTAAATTGAGCAAATGTGATAGAATTTCGCTGAATTCTTTTATTAATCAAAATGTAAAATGATCTAATCGGGTCTCTGTTCGCCCTCGCCTAGAAGTTTAATAGTGCATTTTATTCGCCATTTCATGCGCTTTGAGATGCCGCTTAGCCCAATACGCTATCTGAAATAGCAGCGACATAAATTAAACAAATGTGATAGAATGTCCCTGAAATCTTATATTTACCTTAATGTAAAATGATCTAATCGGGTCTTTCTTCGACCAACCCTAGAAGTTTAATAGTGCATTTCACTCGTCACTTCATGCGCTTTGAGATGCCGCTAAGCACAATAAGCTATCTGTAATAGGAGCGACGTAAATTGAACAAATGTGATAGAATTTCGCTGAATTCTTAAATTAACCGTAATATAAAATGATTTAATCGGGTCTTTGTTTGCCCTACCCTAGAAGTTTAGTAGTGCATTTTACTCGCCATTTCATGCGCTTTGAGATGCAGCTTACCCCAATACGCTATCTGAAATAGGAGCGACGTAAATTGAACAAATGTGATAGAATTTCGCTGAATTCTTATATTAACCAAAACATAAAATGATCTAATCGGGTCTCTGATTGCCCTATCATTGAAGTTTAATAGTGCATTTTACCCGCCATTCCACGCGCTTTAAGATGCCGCCTAGCCCAGTACGCTATCAGAAATAGGAGCGACGTAAATTGAACAAATGTGATAGAATTTTGCTGATTTCTTAAATTAACCATAATATAAAATGATCTAATGGGGTCTCTGATTGCCCTATCATAGAAGTTTAGTAGTGCATTTTACTCGCCCTTCCACGCGCTTTGAGATACGGCCTTGCCCAGTACGCTATCTGAAATAGGAGCGACGTAAGTTGAACAAATGTGATAGAATTACGCTGAATTCTTATATTAACCGTAATATAAAATGATCTAATCGGGTCTCTGTTTGCCCTACCCTAGAAGTTTAACAGTGCATTTTACTCGTCATTTCATGCGCTTTGAGATGCCGCATAGCCCAATACGCTATCTGAAATATCAGCGACGTAAATTGAACAAATGTGATAGAATCTCGCTGAATTCTTATATTAACCATAATATAAAATGATCTAATGGGGTCTCTGATTGCCCTACCATAGAAGATTAATAGTGCATTTCACTCGCGATTTCATGCGCTTTGAGATGCCGCTTAGCCCAATACGCTATCTGACATACGAGCGACGTAAATTGAACAAATGTGATAGAATTTCGCTGAATTCTTATATTAACCAAAATATAAAATGATCTAATCGGGTCTCTGATTGCCCTAGCATAGAAGTCTTATAGTGCATTTCACTCGCCATTTCATGCGCTTTGAGATGCCGCATAGCCCAATACGCTATCTGAAATAGGAGCGACCTAAATTGAACGAATGTGATAGAATTTTACTGAATTCTTAAATTAACCATATTATAAAATGATCTAATCGGGTCTCTGCTTGCCCTACCCTAGAAGTTTAATAGTGCATTTTACTCGCCATTCCACGCGCTTTAAGATGCCGCCTAGCCCAGTACGCTATCTGAAATAGGAGCGACGTATGTTGAACAAATGTGATAGAATTTCCCTGAATTCTTATATTAACCTTAATGTAAAATGATCTAATCGGGTCTCTGTTTGCCCTACCCTAGAAGTTTAATAGTGCATTTCACTCGTCATTTCATGCGCTTTGCGATGCCGCTTAGCCCAATAAGCTATCTGAAATAGGAGCGACGTAAATTGAACAAATGTGATAGAATTTCGCTGAATTCTTATATTAACCAAAATATAAAATGATCTAATCGGGTCTCTGATTGCCCTATCATAGAAGTTTAATAGTGCATTTTACTCGCCATTCCACGCGCTTTAAGGTGCCGCCTAGCCCAGTACGCTATCTGAAATAGGAGCGACGTAAGTTGAACAAATGTGATAGAATTTTGCTGAATTCTTAAATTAACTATAATGTAAAATGATCGAATCGGGTCTCTGATTGCCCTACCCTAGAAGTTTAATAGTGCATTTTACTCGCCATTTCTTGCCCTTTGAGATGCCGCTTAGCCCAGTACGCTATCTGAAATAGGAGCGACGTAAATTGATCAAATGTGATAGAATTTCACTGAATTCTTTTATTAACCATAACGTAAAATGATCTAATCGGGTCTCTGTTCGCCCTAGCGTAGAAGCTTAATTGTGCATTTTATTCGTCATTTCATGCGCTTTGAGATGCCGCTTAGCCCAATACGCTATCTGAAATAGGAGCGCCGTAAATTGAACAAATGTGATAGGATTTCGCTGAATTCTTATATTAACCAAAATATAAAATGATCTAATCGGGTCTCTGTTTGCCCTACCCTAGAGTTTAATAGTGCATTTTACTCGCCATTTCTCGCGCTTTGAGTTGCCGCTTAGCCCAATACGCTATCTGAAACATCAGCGACGTAAATTGAACAAATGTGAGAGAATTTCGCTGAATTCTGAAATTAACCATAATATAAAATGATCTTATCGGGTCTCTGTTTGCCCTACCCTAGAAGTTTAATAGTGCATTTTACTCGACATGTCTTGCGCTTTGAGATGCCGCTTAGTGCAATACGCTGTCTGAAATATCAGCGACGTAAATTGAACAAATGTGAGAGAATTTCGCTGAATTCTTATATTAACCAAAATATAAAATGATCTAATCGGGTCTCTGATTGCCCTATCATAGAAGTTTAGTAGTGCATTTTACTCGCCATTCCGCGCGCTTTGAGATGCCGCTTAGCCCAGTACGCTATCTGAAATAGGAGAGACGTAAATTGAACAAATGTGATAGAATTTTGCTGAATTCTTAAATTAACCATAATATAAAATGATCTAATCGGGTCTCTGTTTGCCCGACCCTAGAAGTTTAATAGTGCATTTCACTCGTCATTTCATGCGCTTTGCGATGCCGCTTAGCCCAATAAGCTATCTGAAATAGGAGCGACGTAAATTGAACAAATGTGATAGAATTTCGCTGAATTCTTATATTAACCAAAATATAAAATGATCTAATCGGGTCTCTGATTGCCCTATCATAGAAGTTTAATAGTGCATTTTACTCGACATTCCACGCGCTTTAAGGTGCCGCCTAGCCCAGTACGCTATCTGAAATAGGAGCGACGTAAGTTGAACAAATGTGATAGAATTTCCCTGAATTCTTATATTAACCTTAATGTAAAATGATCTAATCGGGTCTCTGTTTGCCCTACCCTAGAAGTTTAATAGTGCATTTCACTCGTCATTTCATGCGCTTTGCGATGCCGCTTAGCCCAATAAGCTATCTGAAATAGGAGCGACGTAAATTGAACAAATGTGATAGAATTTCGCTGAATTCTTATATTAACCAAAATATAAAATGATCTAGTCGGGTCTCTGATTGCCCTATCATAGAAGTTTAATAGTGCATTTTACTCGCCATTCCACGCGCTTTAAGGTGCCGCCTAGCCCAGTACGCTATCTGAAATAGGAGCGACGTAAGTTGAACAAATGTGATAGAATTTTGCTGAATTCTTAAATTAACCATAATGTAAAATGATCGAATCGGGTCTCTGATTGCCGTACCCTAGAAGTTTAATAGTTCATTTTACTCGCCATTTCTTGCGCTTTGAGATGCCGCTTAGCCCAATACGCTATCTGAAATATCAGCGACGTAAATTGAACAAATGTGAGAGAATCTCGCTGAATTCTTATATTAACCGTAATATAAAATGATCTAATCGGGTCTCTGTTTGCCTTATCCTAGAAGTTTAATAGTGCATTTTACTCGCCATTTCATGCCCTTTGAGATGCCGCTTAGCCCAGTACGCTATCTGAATTAGGAGCGATGTAAATTGAACAAATGTGATAGATTTTCGAAGAATTCTTGAATTAACCATAATATAAAATGATCTAATCAGGTCTCTGTTCGCCCTAGCCTAGAAGTTTAATAGTGCATTTTATTCGCCATTTCATGCGCTTTGAGATGCCGCTTAGCCCAATACGCTATCTGAAATAGGAGCGACGTCAATTGAACAAATGTGATAGAATTTCGCTGAATTCTTATATTAACCAAAATATAAAATGATCTAGTCGGGTCTCTGATTGCCCTATCATAGAAGTTTAATAGTGCATTTTACTCGCCATTCCACGCGCTTTAAGGTGCCGCCTAGCCCAGTACGCTATCTGAAATAGGAGCGACGTAAGTTGAACAAATGTGATAGAATTTTGCCGAATTCTTAAATTAACCATAATATAAAATGATGTAATCGGCTCTCTGTTCGCCCTACCCAAGAAGTTTAATAGTGCATTTCACTCGTCATTTCATGCGCTTTGCGATGCCGCTTAGCCCAATATGCTATCTGAAATAGGAGCGACGTAAATTGAACAAATGTGATAGAATTTCGCTGAATTCTTATATTCACCAAAATATAAAATGATCTAAGCGGGTCTCTGATTGCCCTATCATAGAAGCTTAATAGTGCATTTTACTCGCCATTCCACGCCCATTAAGTTGCCGCCTAGCCCAGTACGCTATCTGAAATAGGAGCTACGTAAGTTGAACAAATGTCACAGAATTACGCTGAATTCTTATATTAACCGTAATATAAAATGATCTAATCGGGTCTCTGTTTGCCTTATCCTAGAAGTTTAATAGTGCATTTTACTCGTCAATTCATGCGCTTTGCGATGCCGCTTAGCCCAATAAGCTATCTGAAATAGGAGCGACGTAAATTGAACAAATGTGATAGAATTTCGCTGAATTGATAAATTAACCATAATATAAAATGATCTAATCGAGTCTCTGTTTGCCTTATCCTAGAAGTTTAATAGTGCATTTTACTCGCCATTCCACGCGCTTTAAGATGCCGCCTAGCCCAGTATGCTATCTGAAATAGGAACGACGTAAATTGAACAAATGTGATAGACTTTTGCTGAATTCTTAAATGAACCATAATATAAAATGATCTAATCTGGTCTCTGATTGCCCTACCCTAGAAGTTTAACAGTGCATTTTACGAGCCATTTCATGCGCTTTGAGATGCAGCTTAGCCCAATACGCTATCTGAAATAGGAGCGACGTAAATTGAACAAATGTGATAGAATTTCGCTGAATTCTTATATTAACCAAAATATAAAATGATCTAATCGGGTCTCTGATTGCCCTATCATAGATGTTTAAGAGTGAATTTTACTCGCCATTCCACGCGCTTTGAGATGCCGCCTAGCCCAGTACGCTATCTGAAATAGGAGCGACGAAAGTTGAACAAAAGTGATAGAATTACGCTGAATTCTTATATTAACCGTAATATAAAATGGTCTAATCGGATCTCCGTTTGCCTTATCCTAGAAGTTTATTAGTGCATTTTACTCGTCATTCCATGCGCTTTGAGATGCCGCTTAGCCCAATACGCTATCTGAAATAGGAGCGATGTAAATTGAACAAATGTGATAGAATTTTGCTGAATTCTTAATTTAACCATAATATAAAATGATGTAATCGGGTCTCTGTTCGCCCTACCCAAGAAGTTTAATAGTACATTTCTCTCGTCATTTCATGCGCTTTGAGATGCCGCTTAGCCCAATAGCTATCTGAAATAGGAGCGACGTAAATTGAACAAATGTGATAGAATTTCGCTGAATTCTTATATCAACCAAAATATAAAATGATCTAATGGGGTCTCTGTTTGCCCTACCCTAGAACTTTAATAGTGCATTTTACTCGCCCTTTCGTGCGCTTTGAGATGCCGCTTAGCCCAATACGCTATCTGAAATAGGAGCGACGTAAATTGAACAAATGTGATAGAATTTCGCTGAATTCTTATCTTAACCTTCATGTCAAATGATCTAATCGGGTCTCTAGTTGCCCTACCCTAGTAGTTTAATAGTGCATTTTACTCGCCCTTTCGTGCGGTTTGAGATGCCGCTTAGCCCAATTCGCTATCAGAAATAGGAGCGACGTAAATTGAACAAATGTCACAGAATTACGCTGAATTCTTATGTTAACCGTAATATAAAATGATGTAATCGGGTCTCTGTTTGCCTTATCCTAGAAGTTTAATAGTGCATTTTACACGACATTTCATGCGCTTTGAGATGCCGCTTAGCCCAATACGCTATCTGAAATAGGAGCGACGTAAATTGAACAAATGTGATAGAATTTCGCTGAATTCTTATATTAACCAAAATATGAAATGATCTAATCGGGTCTCTGATTGCCCTATCATAGAAGTTTAATAGTGCATGTTACTCGCCATTCCACGCGCTTTAAGTTTCCGCCTAGCCCAGTACGCTATCTGAAATAGGAGCTACGTAAGTTGAACAAATGTCACAGAATTACGCTGAATACTTATATTAACCGTAATATAAAATGATCTAATCGGGTCTCTGTTTGCCCTACCCTAGAAGTTTAATATTGCATTGTACTCGCCATTTCATGCGCTTTGAGATGCCGCTTAGCCCGATACGCTATCTGAAATAGGAGCGACGTAAATTGAACAAATGTTGTAGAATTTCGCTGAATTCTTATATTAACCAAAATATAAAATGATCTAATCGGGTCTCTGATTGCCCTATCATAGATGATTAATAGTGCATTTTACTCGCCACTCCACGCGCTTTAGGATGCCGCCTAGCCCAGTGCGCTATCCGAAATAGGAGCGACGTAAATTGAACAAATGTGATAGAATTTCCCTGAAATCTTAAATTAACTATAATATAAAATGATCTAATCGGGTCACTGATTGCCCTATCATTGAACTTTAATAGTGCATTTTACTCGCCATTCCACGCGCTTTAACATGTCGCCTAGCCCAGTACGCTATCTGAAATAGGAGCGACCTAAATTGAACGAATGTGATAGAATTTTGCTGAATTCTTAAATTAACCATAATATAAAATGATGTAATCGGGTCTCTGCTTGCCCTGCCCTAGAAGTTTAATAGTGCATTTTACTCGCCATTTCATGCGCTTTGAGATGCCGCTTAGCCCAATACGCTATCTGAAATAGGAACGACGTAAATTGAACAAATGTGATAGAATTTCCCTGAATTCTTATATTAATCTTAATGTAAAATGATCTAATCGGTTCTCTGTTCGCCCTACCCTAGAAGTTTAATAGTGCCTTTCACTCGTCATTTCATGCGCTTTGAGATTCAGCTTAGCCCAATACGCTATCTGAAATAGGAACGACGTAAATTGAACAAATGTGATAGAATTTTGCTGAATTCTTATATTAACCGTAATATAAAATTATCTAATCGGGTCTCTTGTTGCCCTACCCTAGAACTTTAATAGTGCATTTTACTCGACATTTCATGCGCTTTGAGATGCCGCTTAGCCCAATACGCTATCTGAAATAGCAGCGACGTAAATTAAACAAATGTGATAGAATGTCCCTGAAATCTTATATTTACCTTAATGTAAAATGATCTAATCGGGTCTTTCTTCGACCAACCCTAGAAGTTTAATAGTGCATTTCACTCGTCACTTCATGCGCTTTGAGATGCCGCTAAGCACAATAAGCTATCTGTAATAGGAGCGACGTAAATTGAACAAATGTGATAGAATTTCGCTGAATTCTTAAATTAACCGTAATATAAAATGATTTAATCGGGTCTTTGTTTGCCCTACCCTAGAAGTTTAGTAGTGCATTTTACTCGCCATGTCTTGCGCTTTGAGTTGCAGCTTACCCCAATACGCTATCTGAAATAGGAGCGACGTAAATTGAACAAATGTGATAGAATTTCGCTGAATTCTTATATTAACCAAAACATAAAATGACCTAATCGGGTCTCTGATTGCCCTATCATTGAAGTTTAATAGTGCATTTTACCCGCCATTCCACGCGCTTTAAGATGCCGCCTAGCCCAGTACGCTATGAGAAATAGGAGCGACGTAACTTGAACAAATGTGATAGAATTACGCTGAATTCTTATATTAACCGTAATATAAAATGATCTAATCGGGTCTCTGATTGCCCTATCATAGAAGTTTAATAGTGCATTTTACTCGCCTTTCCACCCGCTTTAACATGCCGCCTAGCCCAGTACGCTATCTGAAATAGGAGCGACGTAAATTGAACAAATGTGATAGAATTTCCCTGAAATCTTATATTAAACAAAATATAAAATGATCTAATCGGGTCTCGGATTGCCCTAGCATAGAAGTTTAATAGTGCATTTTACTCGCCATTCCGCGCGCTTTAGGATGCCGCCTAGCCCAGTACGCTATCTGAAATAGGAGCGACGTAAATTGAACAAATGTGATAGAATTTTGCTGAATTCTTAAATTAACCATAATATAAAATGATCTAATCGGGTCTCTGTTTGCCCTACCCTAGAAGTTTAATAGTGCATTTCACTCGTCACTTCATGCGTTTTGAGATGCCGCTAAGCACAATAAGCTATCTGTAATAGGAGCGACGTAAATTGAGCAAATGTGATAGAATTTCGCTGAATTCTTTTATTAATCAAAATGTAAAATGATCTAATCGGGTCTCTGTTCGCCCTCGCCTAGAAGTTTAATAGTGCATTTTATTCGCCATTTCATGCGCTTTGAGATGCCGCTTAGCCCAATACGCTATCTGAAATAGCAGCGACATAAATTAAACAAATGTGATAGAATGTCCCTGAAATCTTATATTTACCTTAATGTAAAATGATCTAATCGGGTCTTTCTTCGACCAACCCTAGAAGTTTAATAGTGCATTTCACTCGTCACTTCATGCGCTTTGAGATGCCGCTAAGCACAATAAGCTATCTGTAATAGGAGCGACGTAAATTGAACAAATGTGATAGAATTTCGCTGAATTCTTAAAGTAACCGTAATATAAAATGATTTAATCGGGTCTTTGTTTGCCCTACCCTAGAAGTTTAGTAGTGCATTTTACTCGCCATTTCATGCGCTTTGAGATGCAGCTTACCCCAATACGCTATCTGAAATAGGAGCGACGTAAATTGAACAAATGTGATAGAATTTCGCTGAATTCTTATATTAACCAAAACATAAAATGATCTAATCGGGTCTCTGATTGCCCTATCATTGAAGTTTAATAGTGCATTTTACTCGCCATTCCACGCGCTTTAAGATGCCGCCTAGGCCAGTACGCTATCTGAAATAGGAACGACGTAAATTGAACAAATGTGATAGAATTTTGCTGAATTCTTAAATTAACCATAATATGAAATGATCTAATCGGGTCTCTGCTTGCCTTACCCTAGAGGTTTAATAGTGCATTGCACTCGTCACTTCATGCGCTTTGAGATGCCGCTGAGCACAATAAGCTATCTGTAATAGGAGCGACGTAAATTGAACAAATGTGATAGAATTTCGCTGAATTCTTAAATTAACCATAATATAAAATGATCTAATGGGGTCTCTGATTGCGCTACCCTAGAAGATTAATAGTGCATTTCACTCGCCATTTCATGCGCTTTGAGGTGACGCTTAGCCCAATAAGCTATCTGAAATAGGAGCGACGCAAATTGAACAAATGTGATAGAATTTCGCTGAATTCTTATATTAACCAAAATATAAAATGATCTAGTCGGGTCTCTGATTGCCCTACCCTAGAAGTTTAATAGTGCATTTTACCCGCCATTCCACGCGCTTTGAGATGCCGCTTAGCCCAATACGCTATCTGAAATAGGAGCGACGTAAATTGAACAAATGTGATAGAATTTCGCTGAATTCTTATATTAACCTCAATGTAAAATGATCTAATCGGGTCTTCGTTCGCCCTACCCTAGAAGTTTAATAGTGCATTTCACTCGTCATTTCATGCGCTTTGAGATGCCGCTTAGCCCAATAAGGTATCTGAAATAGGAGCGACGTAAATTGACCAAATGTGATAGAATTTCGCTGAATTCTTAAATTAACCATAATATAAAATGATATAATCGGGTCTCTGTTTGCCCTACCCAAGAACTTTAATAGTGCATTTCTCTCGTCATTTCATGCGCTTTGAGATGCCGCTTAGCCCAATACGCTATCTGAAATAGGAGCGACGTAAATTGAACAAATGTGATAGAATTTCCATGAAATCTTATATTAAACAAAATATAAAATGATCTAAACGGGACTCTGATTGCCCTATCATAGAAGTTTAGTAGTGCATTTTACTCGCCCTTCCACGCGCTTTAAGATGCCGCCTAGCCCAGTACACTATCTGAAATAGGAGCGACGTATGTTGAACAAATGTGATATAATTACTCTGAATTCTTATATTAACCGTAATATTAAATGATCTAATCGGGTCTCGGTTTGCCTTACCCTAGAAGTTTAATAGTGCGTTTTACTCGCCATTTCATGCGCTTTGAGATGCCGCTTAGCCCAATACGCTATCTGCAACATGAGCGACGTAAATTGAACAAATGTGATAGAATTTCGCTGAATTCTTAAATTAACCATAATATAAAATGATCTAATCGGGTCTCTGTTTGCCCTACCCTAGAAGTTTAACAGTACATTTTACTCGCCATTTCTTGCGCTTTGAGATGCCGCTTAGCCCAATACGCTATCTGAAATATCAGCGACGTAAATTGAACAAATGTGAGAGAATCTCGCTGAATTCTTATATTAACCTTAATGTAAAATGATCTAATCGGGTCTCTGTTTGCCTTATCCTAGAAGTTTAATAGTGCATTTTACTCGCCGTTTCATGCGCTTTGAGATGCCGCCTAGCCCAGTACGCTATCTGACATAGGAGCGACGTAAATTGAACAAATGTGATACAATTTCGCTGAATTCTTAAATTAACCATAATATAAAATGATCTAATGGGGTCTCTGATTGCCCTACCCTCGAAGATTAATAGTGCATTTCACTCGCCATTTCATGCGCTTTGAGATGCCGCTTAGCCCAATACGCTATCTGACATAGGAGAGACGTAAATTGAACAAATGTGATAGAATTTCGCTGAATTCTTAAATTAACCATAATATAAAACGATCTAATGGGGTCTCTGATTGCCCTATCATAGAAGTTTAGTAGTGCATTTTACTCGCCCTTCCACGCGCTTTGAGATACGGCCTTGCCCAGTACGCTATCTGAAATAGGAGCGACGTAAGTTGAACAAATGTGATAGAATTACGCTGAATTCTTATATTAACCGTAATATAAAATGATCTAATCGGGTCTCTGTTTGCCCTACCCTAGAAGTTTAACAGTGCATTTTACTCGTCATTTCATGCGCTTTGAGATGCCGCATAGCCCAATACGCTATCTGAAATATCAGCGACGTAAATTGAACAAATGTGATAGAATCTCGCTGAATTCTTATATTAACCATAATATAAAATGATCTAATGGGGTCTCTGATTGCCCTACCATAGAAGATTAATAGTGCATTTCACTCGCGATTTCATGCGCTTTGAGATGCCGCTTAGCCCAATACGCTATCTGACATACGAGCGACGTAAATTGAACAAATGTGATAGAATTTCGCTGAATTCTTATATTAACCAAAATATAAAATGATCTAATCGGGTCTCTGATTGCCCTAGCATAGAAGTCTTATAGTGCATTTCACTCGCCATTTCATGCGCTTTGAGATGCCGCATAGCCCAATACGCTATCTGAAATAGGAGCGACCTAAATTGAACGAATGTGATAGAATTTTACTGAATTCTTAAATTAACCATATTATAAAATGATCTAATCGGGTCTCTGCTTGCCCTACCCTAGAAGTTTAATAGTGCATTTTACTCGCCATTCCACGCGCTTTAAGATGCCGCCTAGCCCAGTACGCTATCTGAAATAGGAGCGACGTATGTTGAACAAATGTGATAGAATTTCCCTGAATTCTTATATTAACCTAATGTAAAATGATCTAATCGGGTCTCTGTTTGCCCTACCCTAGAAGTTTAATAGTGCATTTCACTCGTCATTTCATGCGCTTTGCGATGCCGCTTAGCCCAATAAGCTATCTGAAATAGGAGCGACGTAAATTGAACAAATGTGATAGAATTTCGCTGAATTCTTATATTAACCAAAATATAAAATGATCTAATCGGGTCTCTGATTGCCCTATCATAGAAGTTTAATAGTGCATTTTACTCGCCATTACACGCGCTTTAAGGTGCCGCCTAGCCCAGTACGCTATCTGAAATAGGAGCGACGTAAGTTGAACAAATGTGATAGAATTTTGCTGAATTCTTAATTAACCATAATGTAAAATGATCGAATCGGGTCTCTGATTGCCCTACCCTAGAAGTTTAATAGTGCATTTTACTCGCCATTTCTTGCGCTTTGAGATGCCGCTTAGCCCAGTACGCTATCTGAAATAGGAGCGACGTAAATTGATCAAATGTGATAGAATTTCACTGAATTCTTTTATTAACCATAACGTAAAATGATCTAATCGGGTCTCTGTTCGCCCTAGCGTAGAAGCTTAATTGTGCATTTTATTCGTCATTTCATGCGCTTTGAGATGCCGCTTAGCCCAATACGCTATCTGAAATAGGAGCGCCGTAAATTGAACAAATGTGATAGAATTTCGCTGAATTCTTATATTAACCAAAATATAAAATGATCTAATCGGGTCTCTGTTTGCCCTATCCCAGAGTTTAATAGTGCATTTTACTCGCCATTTCTCGCGCTTTGAGTTGCCGCTTAGCCCAATACGCTATCTGAAATATCAGCGACGTAAATTGAACAAATGTGAGAGAATTTCGCTGAATTCTGAAATTAACCATAATATAAAATGATCTTATCGGGTCTCTGTTTGCCCTACCCTAGAAGTTTAATAGTGCATTTTACTCGACATGTCTTGCGCTTTAAGATGCCGCTTAGTGCAATACGCTGTCTGAAATATCAGCGACGTAAATTGAACAAATGTGAGAGAATTTCGCTGAATTCTTATATTAACCAAAATATAAAATGATCTAATCGGGTCTCTGATTGCCCTATCATAGAAGTTTAGTAGTGCATTTTACTCGCCCTTCCACGCGCTTTGAGATACCGCCTTGCCCAGTACGCTATCTGAAATAGGAGCGACGTAAGTTGAACAAATGTGATAGAATTTCGCTGAATTCTTATATTAACCATAATATAAAATGATCTAATGGGGTCTCTGATTGCCCTACCCTAGATGATTAATAGTGCATTTCACTCGCCATTTCATGCGCTTTGACATGCCGCTTAGCCCAATACGCTATCTGACATAGGAGCGACGTAAATTGAACAAATGTGATAGAATTTCGCTGAATTCTTATATTAACCAAAATATAAAATGATCTAATCGGGTCTCTGATTGCCCTATCATAGAAGTTTAATAGTGCATTTTACTCGCCATTCCACGCGCTTTAAGTTGCCGCCTAGCCCAGTACGCTATCTGAAATAGGAGCTACGTAAGTTGAACAAATGTGACAGAATTACGCTGAATTCTTATATTAACCGTAATATAAAATGATCTAATCGGGTCTCTGTTTGCCCTACCCTAGAAGTTTAATAGTGCATTTTACTCGCCATTCCGCGCGCTTTGAGATGCCGCTTAGCCCAGTACGCTATCTGAAATAGGAGAGACGTAAATTGAACAAATGTGATAGAATTTTGCTGAATTCTTAAATTAACCATAATATAAAATGATCTAATCGGGTCTCTGTTTGCCCTACCCTAGAAGTTTAATAGTGCATTTCACTCGTCATTTCATGCGCTTTGCGATGCCGCTTAGCCCAATAAGCTATCTGAAATAGGAGCGACGTAAATTGAACAAATGTGATAGAATTTCGCTGAATTCTTATATTAACCAAAATATAAAATGATCTAGTCGGGTCTCTGATTGCCCTATCATAGAAGTTTAATAGTGCATTTTACTCGCCATTCCACGCGCTTTAAGGTGCCGCCTAGCCCAGTACGCTATCTGAAATAGGAGCGACGTAAGTTGAACAAATGTGATAGAATTTT
>CAKAJE020000796.1:0-169951 GCA_916610135.2 Macropis europaea
TTTTGGTTAATATAAGAATTCAGCGAAATTCTATCACATTTGTTCAATTTACATCGCTCCTATTTCAGATAGCGTATTGGGCTAAGCGGCATCTCAAAGCGCATGAAATGGCGAGTAAAATGCACTATTAAACTTTCTAGGGTAGGGCAAACAGAGACCCGATTAGATCATTTTATATTATGGTTAATTTAAGAATTCAGTGAAATCTATCACATTTGTTCAATTTACGTCGCTCCTATTGCAGATAGCGTATTGGGCTAAGCGGCATCTTAAAGCGCGTGGAATGGCGAGTAAAATTCACTATTAAACTTCTATGATAGGGCAATCAGAGACCCGATTTGATCATTTTATATTTTGGTTAATATAAGAATTCAGCGAAATTCTATCACATTTGGTCAATTCACGTCGCTCCTATTTCAGATAGCTTATTGGGCTAAGCGGCATCTCAAAGCGCATGAAATGACGAGTGAAATGCACTATTAAAACTCTAGGGTAGGGCGAACGAAGACCCGATTAGATCATTTTACATTGAGGTTAATATAAGAATTCAGCGAAATTCTATCACATTTGTTCAATTTACGTCGCTCCTATTTCAGATAGCGTATTGGGCTAAGCGGCATCTCAAAGCGCATAAAATGGCGAGTAAAATGCACTAGTAAACTTCTAGGTAGGGCAATCAGAGACCCGATTAGATCATTTTATATTATGGTTAATTTAAGAATTCAGCAAAATTCTATCACATTAGTTCAATTTACGTCGTTCCTATTTCAGATAGCGTATTGGGCTAAGCGGCATCTCAAAGCGCATTGAAATGGCGAGTAGAATGCACTATTAAACTTCTAGGGTAGGGCAAACAGAGGCGCGATAAGATCATTTTTCATTATGGTTAATAAAAGAATTCAGCGAAATTCTATCAATTTGTTCAACTTACGTCGCTCGTATTTCAGATAGCGTATTGGGCTAAGCGGCATCTCAAAGCGCATGAAATGGCGAGGAAAATGCACTATTAAACTTCTAGGGTAAGGCAAACAGAGACCCGATTAGATCATTTTTATATTCGGTTAATATAAGAATTCAGAGTAATTCTATCACATTTGTTCAATCTCGTCGCCCCTATTTCAGATAGCGTATTGGGCTAAGCGGCATCTCAAAGCGCATGAAATGGCGAGTCAATGCACTCGTTAAACTTCTATGATAGGGAAATCAAGACCCGATTAGATTATTTTATATTTTGGTTAATATAATAATTCAGCGAAATTCTATCACATTTGTTCAATTTACGTCGCTCCTATTTCAGATAGCGTATTGGGCTAAGCGGCATCTCAAAGCGCATGAAATGGCGAGTAAAATGCACTAGTAAACTTCTAGGGTAGGGCAATCAGAGACCCGATTAGATCATTTTATATTTTGGTTAATATAAGAATTCAGCGAAATTCTATCACATTTGTTCAATTTACGTCGCTCCTATTTCAGATAGCGTATTGGGCTAAGCGGCATCTCAAAGCGCATGAAATGGCGAGTAAAATGCACTAGTAAACTTCTAGGGTTAGGGCAATCAGAGACCCGATTAGATCATTTTATATTTTGGTTAATATAAGAATTCCGCGAAATTTTTATCACATTTGTTCAATTTACGTCGCTCCTATTTCAGATAGCTTATTGGGCTCAGCGGCATCCGAAAGCGCATGAAATGACGAGTGAAATGCACTATTACACTTCTAGGGTAGGGCATACAGAGACCCGATTAGATCATTTTACATTAAGGTTAATATAAGAATTCAGGGAAATTCTATCACATTTGTTCAACATACGTCCGCTCCTATTTCAGATAGCGTACTGGGCTAGGCGGCATCTTAAAGCGCGTGGAATGGCGAGTAAAATGCACTATTAAACTTCTATGGTAGGGCAATCAGAGAACCGATTAGATCATTTTATATTACGGTTAATATAAGAATTCAGCGTACTTCTACCACATTTGTTCAACTTTCGTCGCTCCTATTTCAGATAGCGTACTGGGCTAAGCGGCATCTCAAAGCGCATGAAATGGCGAGTAAAATGCACTATTAAAGTTCTAGGATAAGGCAAACAGAGACCCGATAGATCATTTTATATTACGGTTAATATAAGAATTCAGCGTAATTCTGTCACATTGTTCAACTTACGTAGCTCCTATTTCAGATAGCGTACTGGGCTAGGCGGGCAACTTAAAGCGCGTGGAATATCGAGTAAAATACACTATCAAACTTCTATGATAGGGCAATCAGAGACCCGATTAGATCATTTCATATTTTGGTTAATATTAGAATTCAGCGAAATTCTATCACATTTGTTCAATTTACGTCGCTCCTATTTCAGATAGCGTATTGGGCTAAGCGGCATCTCTAAGCGCATGAAATGGCGAGTAAAGTGCACTACTAAACTTCTAGGATAAGGCAAACAGAGATCCCGATTAGATCATTTATATTACGGTTAATATAAAGAATTCAGCGTAATTCTGTCACACTTGTTCAATTTACGTTGCTCCTATTTCAAATAGCGTACTCGGATAGGCGGCATCTTAAAGCGCGTGGAATGGCGAATAAAATGCACTATTAAACTTCTAGAGTAGGGGCGAACAGAGACCCGATTAGATCATTTTACATTAAGGTTAATATAAGAATTCAGCGTAATTCTGTCACATTTGTTCAACTTACGTAGCTCCTATTTCAGATAGCGTACTGGGCTAGGCGGCACCTTAAAGCGCGTGGAATGGCGAGTAAAATGCACTATCAAACTTCTATGATAGGGCAATCAGAGACCCGATTAGATCATTTTGTATTTTGGTTAATATAAGAATTCAGCGAAATTCTATCACATTTGTTCAATTTACGTCGCTCCTATTTCAGATAGCGTATTGGGCTAAGCGGCATCTCAAAGCGCATGAAATGGCGACTAAAATGCACTATTAAACTTCAAGGGTAAGGCAAACAGAGACCCGATTAGATCATTTTATATTACGGTCAATTTAAGAATTCAGCATAATTCTTTCTCATTTCTTCAATTTACATCGCTCCTATTTCAGATAGCGTACTGGGCTAGGCGGCATCTTAAAGCGCATGGAATGGCGAGTAAAATGCACTATTAAACTTCTATGATAGGGCAATCAGAGAACCGATTAGATCATTTTATATTTTGGTTAATATAAGAATTCAGCGAAATTCTATCACATTTGTTCAACTTACGTCGCTCCTATTTCAGATAGCGTACTGGGCTAGGCGGAATCTCAAAGCGCGTGGAAGGGCGAGTTTAATGCACTACTAAACTTCTATGATCGGGCAATCAGAGACCCGATTACATCATTTTATATTTTGGTTAATATAAGAATTCAGCGAAATTCTCTCACATTTGTTCAATTTACGTCGCTGATATTTCAGATAGCGTATTGGGCTAAGCGGCATCTCAAGGCGCAAGAAATGTGGAGTAAAATGCACTATTAAACTTCTAGGGTAGGGCAAACAGAGACCCGATAAGATCATTTTATATTATGGTTAATTTAAGAATTCAGCGAAATTCTATCACATTTGTTCCATTTACGTCGCTCCTATTTCAGATAGCGTACTGGGCTAGGCGGCATCCTAAAGCGCGCGGAATGGCGAGTAAAATGCACTATTAAACTTCTATGCTAGGGCAATCAGAGACCCGATTAGATCATTTTATATTTTGTTTAATATAAGATTTCAGGGAAATTCTATCACATTTGTTCAATTTACGTCGCTCCTATTTCAGATAGCGTACTGGGCTAGGCGGCATCTTAAAGCGCGTGGAAAGGCGAGTAAAATGCACTATTAAACTTCTATGATAGGGCAATCAGAGACCCGATTAGATCATTTAATATTTTGGTTAATATAAGAATTCAGCGTAATGCTATCACATTTGTTCAATTTACGTCGCTCCTATTACAGACAGCTTATTGGGCTTAGCGGCATCTCAAAGCGCATGAAATGACGAGTGAAATGCACTATTAAACTTCTACGGTTGGTCGAAGAAAGACCCAATTAGATCATTTTACATTAAGGTTAATATAAGAATTCAGGGAAATTCTATCACATTTGTTCAATTTACGTCGCTCCTATTTCAGATAGCGTACTGGGCTAGGCGGCATCTTAAAGCGCGTGGAAGGGCGAGTAAAATGCACTACTAAACTTCTAGGGTAGGGCAAACAGAGACCCGATTAGATCATTTTATATTACGGTTAATATAAGAATTCAGAGTAATTCTGTCACATTTGTTCAATTTACGTCGCCCCTATTTCAGATAGCGTATTGGGCTAAGCGGCATCTCAAAGCGCATGAAATGGCGAGTCAAATGCACTGTTAAACTTCTATGATAGGGAAATCAGAGACCCGATTAGATTATTTTATATTTTGGTTAATATAATAATTCAGCGAAATTCTATCACATTTGTTCAATTTACGTCGCTCCTATTTCAGATAGCGTATTGGGCTAAGCGGCATCTCAAAGCGCATGAAATGGCGAGTAAAATGCACTAGTAAACTTCTAGGGTAGGGCAATCAGAGACCCGATTAGATCATTTTATATTTTGGTTAATATAAGAATTCAGCGAAATTCTATCACATTTGTTCAATTTACGTCGCTCCTATTTCAGATAGCGTATTGGGCTAAGCGGCATCTCAAAGCGCATGAAATGGCGAGTAAAATGCACTAGTAAACTTCTAGGGTAGGGCAATCAGAGACCCGATTAGATCATTTTATATTTTGGTTAATATAAGAATTCCGCGAAATTTTATCACATTTGTTCAATTTACGTCGCTCCTATTTCAGATAGCTTATTGGGCTAAGCGGCATCGCAAAGCGCATGAAATGACGAGTGAAATGCACTATTACACTTCTAGGGTAGGGCAATCAGAGAACCGATTAGATCATTTTATATTACGGTTAATATAAGAATTCAGCGTAATTCTACCACATTTGTTCAACTTTCGTCGCTCCTATTTCAGATAGCGTACTGAGCTAGGAGGCATCTTAAAGCGCGTGGAATGGCGAGTAAAATGCAATATTAAACTTCGATGATAGGGCAATCAGAGACCCGATTAGATCATTTTATATTTTGGTTATTATAAAAATTCAGCGAAATTCTATCACAATTGTTCAATTTACGTCGCTCCTATTTCAGATAGCGTATTGGGCTAAGCGGCAACTCATAGCGCATGAAATGGCGAGTAACATGCACTATTACACTTCTAGGATAAGGCAAACAGAGACCCGATTAGATCATTTTATATTACGGTTAATATAAGAATTCAGCGTAATTCTATCACATTTGTTCAACTTACATCGCTCCTCTTTCAGATAGCGTACTGGGCTAGGCGGCATCTTAAAGCGCGTGGAATGGCGAGTAAAATGCACTATTAAACTTCTATGATAGGGCTATCAGAGACCCGATTAGATCATTTTATATTTTGGTTAATATAAGAATTCAGCGAAATTCTATCACATTTGTTCAATTTACGTCGCTCCTATTTCAGATAGCGTACTGGGCTAAGCGGCATCTCAAAGCGCATGAAATGGCGAGTAAAATGCACTATTAAAGTTCTAGGATAAGGCAAACAGAGACCCGATTAGATCATTTTATATTACGGTTAATATAAGAATTCAGCGTAATTCTGTCACATTTGTTCAACTTACGTAGCTCCTATTTCAGATAGCGTACTGGGCTAGGCGGCAACTTAAAGCGCGTGGAATATCGAGTAAAATACACTATCAAACTTCTATGATAGGGCAATCAGAGACCCGATTAGATCATTTCATATTTTGGTTAATATTAGAATTCAGCGAAATTCTATCACATTTGTTCAATTTACGTCGCTCCTATTTCAGATAGCGTATTCGGCTAAGCGGCATCTCAAAGCGCATGAAATGGCGAGTAAAGTGCACTACTAAACTTCTAGGATAAGGCAAACAGAGATCCGATTAGATCATTTTATATTACGGTTAATATAAGAATTCAGCGTAATTCTATCACATTTGTTCAACTTACGTCGCTCCTATTTCAGATAGCGTACTGGGCTAGGCGGCATCTTAAAGCGCGTGGAAGGGCGAGTAAAATGCACTACTAAACTTCTAGGGTAGGGCAAACAGAGACCCGATTAGATCATTTTATATTACGGTTAATATAAGAATTCAGCAAAATTCTATCACATTTGTTCAATTTACGTCGCTCCTATTTCAGATAGCGTACTGGGCTAGGCGGCATCCTAAAGCGCGCGGAATGGCGAGTAAAATGCACTATTAAACTTCTATGCTAGGGCAATCAGAGACCCGATTAGATCATTTTATATTTTGTTTAATATAAGATTTCAGGGAAATTCTATCACATTTGTTCAATTTACGTCGCTCCTATTTCAGATAGCGTACTGGGATAGGCGGCATCTTAAAGCGCGTGGAAAGGCGAGTAAAATGCACTATTAAACTTCTATGATAGGGCAATCAGAGACCCGATTAGATCATTTAATATTTTGGTTAATATAAGAATTCAGCGTAATGCTATCACATTTGTTCAATTTACGTCGCTCCTATTACAGACAGCTTATTGGGCTTAGCGGCATCTCAAAGCGCATGAAATGACGAGTGAAATGCACTATTAAACTTCTAGGGTTGGTCGAAGAAAGACCCAATTAGATCATTTTACATTAAGGTTAATATAAGAATTCAGGGAAATTCTATCACATTTGTTCAATTTACGTCGCTCCTATTTCAGATAGCGTATTGGGCTAAGCGGCATCTCAAAGCGCATGAAATGGCGAATAAAATGAGCTATTAAACTTCTAGGCTAGGGCGAACAGAGACCCGATTAGATCATTTTACATTATGGTTAATAAAAGAATTCAGCGAAATTCTATCACATTTGTTCAACTTACGTCGCTCCTATTGCAGATAGCGTATTGGGCTAAGTGGCATCTCAAAGCGCATGAAATGGCGAGTAAAATGCACTCTTAAACTTCTATGATAGGGCAATCGGAGACCCGATTAGATCGTTTTACATTTTGTTTAATATAAGATTTCAGGGACATTCTATCACATTTGTTTAATTTACGTCGCTCCTATTACAGATAGCTTATTGTGCTTAGCGGCATCTCAAAGCGCATGAAGTGACGAGTGAAATGCACTATTAAACTTCTGGGGTAGAGCAAACAGAGACCCGATTAGATCATTTTATATTATGGTTAATTTAGGAATTCAGCAAAATTCTATCTCATTTGTTCAATTTACGTCGCTCCTATTTCAGATAGCGTACTGGGCTAGGCGGCATCCTAAAGCGCGCGGAATGGCGAGTAAAATGCACTATTAAACTTCTATGCTAGGGCAATCAGAGACCCGATTAGATCATTTTATATTATGGTTAATTTAGGAATTCAGCAAAATTCTATCACATTTGTTCAATTTACGTCGCTCCTATTTCAGATAGCGTACTGGGCTAGGCGGCATCCTAAAGCGCGCGGAATGTCGAGTAAAATGCACTATTAAACTTCTAGGATAAGGCAAACAGAGACCCGATTAGATCATTTTATATTGCGGTTAATATAAGAATTCAGCGTAACTCTGACACATTTGTTCAACTTACGTAGCTCCTATTTCAGACAGCGTACTGGGCTAGGCGGCATCTTAAAGCGCGTGGAATGGCGGGTAAAATGCACTATTAAACTTCAATGATAGGGCAATCAGTGACCCGATTAGATCATTTTATGTTTTGGTTAATATAAGAATTGAGCGAAATTCTATCACATTTGTTCAATTTACGTCGCTCCTATTTCAGATAGCGTATTGGGCTAAGCGGCATCTAATGGCGCATGAAATGGCGAGTATAATGCACTATTAAACTTCTAGGATAAGGCAAACAGAGACACGATTAGATCATTTTATGTTACGGTTAATATAAGAATTCAGCGTAATTCTATCACATTTGTTCAAGTTACGTCGCTCCTATTTCTGATAGCGTACTGGGCTAGGCGGCATCTTAAAGCGCGTGGAAAGGGGAGTAAAATGCACTATCAAACTTCTATGATAGGGCAATCAGAGACCCGATTAGATCATTTTATATTTTGGTTAATATAAGAATTCAGCGAAATTCTCTCACATTTGTTCAATTTACGTCGCTGATATTTCAGATAGCGTATTGGACTAAGCGGCATCTCAAAGCGCAAGAAATGTTGAGTAAAATGCACTATTAAACTTCAAGGGTAGTGCAAACAGAGACCCGATAAGATCATTTTATATTATGGTTAATTTAAGAATTCAGCGAAATTCTCTCAGATTTGTTCAATTTACGTCGCTGATATTTCAGATAGCGTATTGGGCTAAGCGGCATCTCAAAGCGCGAGAAATGGCGAGTAAAATGCACTATTAAACTTCTAGGGTAGGGCAAACAGAGACCCCATTAGATCATTTTATATTATGGTTAATTTAAGAATTCAGCGAAATTCTATCACATTTGTTCAATTTACGTCGCTCCTATTTCAGATAGCGTATTGGGCTAAGCGGCATCTCAAAGCGCATGAAATGGCGAGTAAAATGCACTATTAAACTTCTAGGGTAGGGCAAACAGAGACCCGATTAGATCATTTTATATTATGGTTAATTTAAGAATTCAGTGAAATTCTATCACATTTGTTCAATTTACGTCGCTCCTATTTCAGATAGCGTATTGGGCTAAGCGGCATCTTAAAGCGCGTGGAACGGCGAGTAAAATTCACTATTAAACTTCTATGATAGGGCAATCAGAGACCCGATTTGATCATTTTTTATTTTGGTTAATATAAGAATTCAGCGAAATTCTATCACATTTGGTCAATTTACGTCGCTCCTATTTCAGATAGCTTATTGGGCTAAGCGGCATCTCAAAGCGCATGAAATGACTAGTGAAATGCACTATTAAACTTCTAGGGTAGGGCGAACGAAGACCCGATTAGATCATTTTACATTGAGGTTAATATAAGAATTCAGCGAAATTCTATCACATTTGTTCAATTTACGTCGCTCCTATTTCAGATAGCGTATTGGGCTAAGCGGCATCTCAAAGCGCATGAAATGGCGAGTGAAATGCACTATTAATCTTCTAGGGTAGGGCAATCAAAGACCCGATTAGATCATTTTATATTATGGTTAATTTAAGAATTCAGCGAAATTCTATCACATTTGTTCAATTTACGTCGCTCCTATTTCAGATAGCGTATTGGGCTAAGCGGCATCTCAAAGCGCATGAAATGGCGAGGAAAATGCACTATTAAACTTCTAGGGTAAGGCAAACAGAGACCCGATTAGATCATTTTATATTACGGTTAATATAAGAATTCAGAGTAATTCTATCACATTTGTTCAATTTACGTCGCCCCTATTTCAGATAGCGTATTGGGATAAGCGGCATCTCAAAGCGCATGAAATGGCGAGTCAAATGCACTGTTAAACTTCTATGATAGGGAAATCAGAGACCCGATTAGATTATTTTATATTTTGGTTAATATAATAATTCAGCGAAATTCTAACACATTTGTTCCATTTACGTCGCTCCTATTTCAGATAGCGTACTAGGCTAGGCGGCATCTCAAAGCGCATGAAATAGCGAGTAAAATGCACTATTCAACTTCTAGGGTAGGGCAATCAGAGACCCGACTAGATCATTTTATATTATGGTTAATTTAAGAATTCAGCAAAATTCTATCACATTTGTTCAGTTTACGTCGCTCCTATTTCAGATAGCGTACTGGGCTAGGCGGCATCTTAAAGCGCATGGAATGGCGACTAAAATGCACTATTAAACTTCTATAATAGGGCAATCAGAGACCAGATTAGATCATTTTATATTTTGGTTAATATAAGAATTCAGCGAAATTCTATCACATTTGTTCAATTTACGTCGCTCCTATTTCAGATAGCGTATTGGGCTAAGCGGCATCTCAAAGCGCATGAAATGGCGAGTAAAATGCACTAGTAAACTTCTAGGGTAGGGCAATCAGAGACCCGATTAGATCATTTTATATTTTGATTATTATAAAAATGCAGCGAAATTCTATCACAATTGTTCAATTTACGTCGCTCCTATTTCAGATAGCGTATTGGGCTAAGCGGCAGCTCAAAGCGCATGAAATGGCGAGCAACATGCACTATTACACTTCTAGGATAAGGCAAACAGAGACCCGATTAGATCATTTTATATTACGGTTAATATAAGAATTCAGCGTAATTCTATCACATTTGTTCAACTTACGTCGCTCCTCTTTCAGATAGCGTACTGGGCTAGGCGGCATCTTAAAGCGCGTGGAATGGCGAGTAAAATGCACTATTAAACTTCTATGATAGGGCTATCAGAGACCCGATTAGATCATTTTATATTTTGGTTAATATAAGAATTCAGCGAAATTCCATCACATTTGTTCAATTTACGTCGTTCCTATTTCAGATAGCGTATTGGGCTAAGCGGCATCTCAAAGCGCATGAAATGGCGAGTGAAATGCACTATTAAACTTCTAGGGTAGGGCGAACGAAGACCCGATTAGATCATTTTACATTGAGGTTAATATAAGAATTCAGCGAAATTCTATCACATTTGTTCAATTTACGTCGCTCCTATTTCAGATAGCGTATTGGGCTAAGCGGCATCTCAAATCGCGTGGAATGGCGAGTAAAATGCACTATTAAACTTCTATGGTAGGGCAATCAGAGAACCGATTAGATCATTTTATATTACGGTTAATATAAGAATTCAGCGTAATTCTATCACATTTGTTCAACTTTCGTCGCTCCTATTTCAGATAGCGTACTGAGCTAGGAGGCATCTTAAAGCGCGTGGAATGGCGAGTAAAATGCAATATTAAACTTCTATGATAGGGCAATCAGAGACCCGATTAGATCATTTTATATTACGGTTATTATAAGAATTCAGCGTAATTCTGTCACATTTGTTCAACTTACGTAGCTCCTATTTCAGATAGCGTACTGGGCTAGGCGGCAACTTAAAGCGCGTGGAATATCGAGTAAAATACACTATCAAACTTCTATGATAGGGCAATCAGAGACCCGATTAGATCATTTCATATTTTGGTTAATATTAGAATTCAGCGAAATTCTATCACATTTGTACAATTTACGTCGCTCCTATTTCAGATAGCTTATTGGGCTAAGCGGCATCTCAAAGCGCATGAAATGGCGAGTAAAGTGCACTACTAAACTTCTAGGATAAGGCAAACAGAGATCCGATTAGATCATTTTATATTACGGTTAATATAAGAATTCAGCGTAATTCTGTCACATTTGTTCAATTTACGTTGCTCCTATTTCAAATAGCGTACTCGGATAGGCGGCATCTTAAAGCGCGTGGAATGGCGAGCAAAATGCACTATTAAACTTCTAGAGTAGGGCGAACAGAGACCCGATTAGATCATTTTACATTAAGGTTAATATAAGAATTCAGCGTAATTCTGTCACATTTGTTCAACTTACGTAGCTCCTATTTCAGATAGCGTACTGGGCTAGGCGGCACCTTAAAGCGCGTGGAATGGCGGGTAAAATGCACTATTAAACTTCAATGATAGGGCAATCAGAGACCCGATTAGATCATTTTATGTTTTGGTTAGTATAAGAATTCAGCGAAATTCTATCACATTTGTTCAATTTACGTCGCTCCTATTTCAGATAGCGTACTGGGCTAAGCGGCATCTCAAAGCGCATGAAATAGCGAGTAAAATGCACTATTAAACTTCTAGGATAAGGCAAACAGCGACCCGATTAGATCATTTTATATTACGGTAAATATAAGAATTCAGCGTAATTCTGTCACATTTGTTCAACTTACGTAACTCCTATTTCAGATAGCGTATTGGTCTAAGCGGCATCTCAAAGCGCATGAAATGGCGAGTAAAATGCACTATTAAACTTCTAGGATAAGGCAAACAGAGACCCGATTAGATCATTTTATATTGCGGTTAATATAAGAATTCAGCGTAACTCTGACACATTTGTTCAACTTACGTAGCTCCTATTTCAGACAGCGTACTGGGCTAGGCGGCATCTTAAAGCGCGTGGAATGGCGGGTAAAATGCACTATTAAACTTCAATGATAGGGCAATCAGAGACCCGATTAGATCATTTTATGTTTTGGTTAATATAAGAATTCACCGAAATTCTGTCACATTTGTTCAATTTACGTCGCTCCTATTTCTGATAGCGTATTGGGCTAAGCGGCATCTCAAAGCCCATGAAATGGCGATTAAAATGCACTATTAAACTTCTAGGGTAAGGCAAACAGATACCCGATTAGATCATTTTATATTACGGTTAATATAAGAATTCAGCGTAATTCTATCACATTTGTTCAACTTACGTCGCTTCTATTTCAGATAGCGTACAGGGCTAGGCGGCATCTTAAAGCGCGTGGAAGGGTGAGTAAAATGCACTACTAATCTTCCATGATAGGGCAATCAGAGACCCGATTAGATCATTTTACATTTTGTTTAACATAAGATTTCAGGGACATTCTATCACATTTGTTTAATTTACGTCGCTGCTATTTCAGATAGCGTATTGGGCTAAGCGGCATCTCAAAGCGCATGAAATGGCGAATAAACTGCACTATTAAACTTCTAGGCGAGGGCGAACAGAGACCCGATTAGATCATTTTACATTTTGGTTAATAAAAGAATTCAGCGAAATTCAATCACATTTGCTCAATTTACGTCGCTCCTATTACAGATAGCTTATTGTGCTTCGCGGCAGCTCAAAGCGCATGAAGTGACGAGTGAAATTCACTATTAAACTTCTAGGGTAGGGCAAACAGAGACCCGATTAGATCATTTTATATTATGGTTAATTTAAAAATTCAGCAAAATTCTATCACATTTGTTCAATTTACGTCGCTCCTATTTCAGATAGCGTACTGGGCTAGGCGGCATCCTAAAGCGCCCGGAATGGCGAGTAAAATGCACTATTAAACTTCTATGCTCGGGCAATCAGAGACCCGATTAGATCATTTTATATTTTGTTTAATATAAGATTTCAGGGAAATTCTATCACATTTGTTCAACTTACGTCGCTCCTGTTACAGATAGCGTACTGGGCTAGGCGGCATCTTAAAGCGCGTGGAATGGCGAGTAAAATGCACTATTAAACTTCAATGATAGGGCTATCAGAGACCCGATTAGATCATTTTATATTTTGATTAATATAAGAATTCAGTGAAATTCTATCACATTTGTTCAATTTACGTCGCTCCTATTTCAGTTAGCGTATTGGGCTAAGCAGCATCTCAAAGTGCATGAAATGGCGAGTAAAATGCACTATTAAACTTCTAGGGTAGGGCAAACAGAGACCCGATTAGATCATTTTATATTTTGGTTAATATAAGAATTCAGCGAAATTCTATCAGATTTGTTCAATTTACGTCGCTCCTATTTCAGATAGCGTATTGGGAGTAGCGGCATCTCAAAGCGCATGAAATGGCGAGTAAAATGCACTATTAAACTTCAAGGGTAGGGCAAACAGAGACCCGATTAGATCATTTTATATTATGGTTAATTTAAGAATTCAGAAAAATTCTATCACATTTGTTCAATTTACGTCGTTCCTATTTCAGATAGCGTATTGGGCTATGCGGCATCTCAAAGCGCATGAAATGACGAGTAAAATGCACTATTAAACTTGTAGGGTAGGGCAAACAGAGACCCGATTAGATCATTTTATATTACGGTTAATATAAGAATTCAGCGTAATTCTATCACATTTGTTCAAATTACGTCGCTCCTATTTCAGATAGCGTACTGGGATAGGCGGCATCTCAAAGCGCGTGGAAGGGCGAGTAAAATGCACTACTAAACTTCTATGATAGGGCAATCAGAGACCCGATTAGATCATTTTATATTTTGGTTATTATAAGAATTCAGGGAAATTCTCTCACATTTGTTCAATTTACGTCGCTGATATTTCAGATAGCGTATTGGGCTAAGCGGCATCTCAAAGCGCAAGAAATGTCGAGTAAAATGCACTATTAAACTTCTAGGGTAGGGCAAACAGAGACCCGATAAGATCATTTTATATTATGGTTAATTTAAGAATTCAGCGAAATTCTATCACATTTGTTCAATTTACGTCGCTCCTATTGCAGATAGCGTATTGGGCTAAGCGGCATCTCAAAGCGCATGAAATGGCGAGTATAATGCACTATTAAACGTCTAGAATAAGGCAAACAGAGACCCGATTAGATCATTTTATATTACGGTTAATATAAGAATTCAGCGTAATTCTATCACATTTGTTCAACTTACGTCGCTCCTCTTTCAGATAGCGTATTGGGCTAGGCGGCATCACAAAGCGCGTGGAATGGCGAGTAAAATGCACTATTAAACTTCTATGATTGGGCTATCAGAGACCCGATTAGATCATTTTATATTTTGGTTAATATAAGAATTCAGTGAAATTCTAACACATTTGTTCAATTTACGTCGCTCCTATTTCAGATAGCGTACTGGGCTAGGCTGCATCATAAAGCGCGTGGAATGTCGAGTAAAATGCACTACTAATCTTCCATGATAGGGCAATCAGAGACCCGATTAGATCATTTTACATTTTGTTTAACATAAGATTTCAGGGACATTCTATCACATTTGTTTAATTTACGTCGCTGCTATTTCAGATAGCGTATTGGGCTAAGCGGCATCTCAAAGCGCATGAAATGGCGAATAAAATGCACTATTAAACTTCTAGGCGAGGGCGAACAGAGACCCGATTAGATCATTCTACATTTTGGTTAACAAAAGAATTCAGCGAAATTCTATCACATTTGCTCAATTTACGTCGCTCCTATTACAGATAGCTTATTGTGCTTAGCGGCATCTCAAAGCGTATGAAGTGATGAGTGAAATGCACTATTAAACTTCTAGGGTAGGGCAAACAGAGACCCGATTAGATCATTTTATATTATGGTTAATTTAAGAATTCAGCAAAATTCTATCACAATTGTTCAATTTACGTCGCTCCTATTTCAGATAGCGTACTGGGCTAGGCGGCATCCTAAAGCGCGCGGAATGGCGAGTAAAATGCACTATTAAACTTCTATGCTCGGGCAATCAGAGACCCGATAAGATCATTTTATATTTTGTTTAATATAAGATTTCAGGGAAATTCTATCACATTTGTTCAATTTACGTCGCTCCTATTTCAGATAGCGTACTGGGCTAGGCGGCATCTTAAAGCGCGTGGAAAGGCGAGTAAAATGCACTATTAAACTTCTATGATAGGGCAATCAGAGACCCGATTAGATCATTTTATATTACGGTTAATATAAGAATTCAGCGTAATTCTATCACATTTGTTCAACTTACGTCGCTCCTATTACAGATAGCGTACTGGGCTAGGCGGCATCTTAAAGCGCGTGGAATGGCGAGTAAAATGCACTATTAAACCTCTAGGGTAAGGCAAGCAGAGACCCGATTAGATCATTTCATATTATGGTTAATTTAAGAATTCAGCAAAATTCTATCACATTTGTTCAATTAACGTCGTTCCTATTTCAGATAGCGTACTGGGCTAAGCGGCATCTTAAAGCGCGTGGAATGGCGAGTTAAATGCACTATTAAACTTCTATGATAGGGCAATCAGAGACCCGATTAGATCATTTAATATTTTGGTTAATATAAGAATTCAGAGTAATGCTATCACATTTGTTCAATTTACGTCGCTCCTATTACAGATAGCTTATTGGGCTTAGCGGCATCTCAAAGCGCATGAAATGACGAGTGAAATGCACTATCAAACTTCTAGGGTAGGGCAAACAGAGACCCGATTAGATCATTTTATATTATGGTTAATTTAAGAATTCAGCAAAATTCTATCACATTTGTTCAATTTACGTCGTTCCTATTTCAGATAGCGTCCTGGGCTAAGCGGCATCTAATAGCGCATGAAATGGCGAGTAAAATGCACTATTAAACTTCTAGGGTAGGGCAAACAGAGACCCGATTAGATCATTTTATATTACGGTTAATATAAGAATTCAGCGTAATTCTATCACATTTGTTCAAATTACGTGGCTCCTGTTTCAGATAGCGTACTGGGCTAGGCGGCATCTCAAAGCGCGTGGAATGGCGAGTAAAATGCACTACTAAACTTCTATGATAGGGCAATCAGAGACCCGATTAGATCATTTTATATTTTGGTTAATATAAGAATTCAGGGAAATTCTCTCACATTTGTTCAGTTTACGTCGCTGATATTTCAGATAGCGTATTGGGCTAAGCGGCATCTCAAAGCGCAAGAAATGTCGAGTAAAATGCACTATTAAACTTCTAGGGTAGGGCAAACAGAGACCCGATAAGATCATTTTATATTATGGTTAATTTAAGAATTCAGCGAAATTCTATCATATTTGTTCAATTTACGTCACTCCTATTTCAGATAGCGTATTGGGCTAAGCGGCATCTCAATGCGCATGAAATAGCGGGTAAAATGCACTATTAAACTTCTAGGGTAGGGCAAACAGAGACCAGATTAGATCAGTTTATATTATGATTAATTTAAGAAGTCAGCAAAGTTCTATCACATTTGTTCAAGTTACGTCGTTCCTATTTCAGATAGCGTACTGGGCTAGGCGGCATCTTAAAGCGCGTGGA
Organism: Macropis europaea; assembly: GCA_916610135.2. Classification (NCBI taxonomy): domain Eukaryota; kingdom Metazoa; phylum Arthropoda; class Insecta; order Hymenoptera; family Melittidae; genus Macropis; species Macropis europaea. The sequence goes on from CAKAJE020000796.1 coordinate 16,653, forward strand.
AAGGCGAGTAAAATGCACTATTAAACTTCTATGATAGGGCAATCAGAGACCCGATTAGATCATTTTATATTACGGTTAATATAAGAATTCAGCGTAATTCTATCACATTTGTTCAACTTACGTCGCTCCTCTTTCAGTTAGCGTATTGGGCTAAGCAGCATCTCAAAGTGCATGAAATGGCGAGTAAAATGCACTATTAAACTTCTAGGGTAGGGCAAACAGAGACCCGATTAGATCATTTTATATAATGGTTAATTTAAGAATTCAGCAAAATTCTATCAAATTTATTCAATTTACGTCGTTCCTATTTCAGCTAGCGTACTGGGCTTGGCGGCATCTTAAAACGCGAGGAATGGCGAGTAAAATGCACTGTTAAACTTCTATGATAGGGCAATCAGAGACCCGATTAGATCATTTTATATTTTGTTTAACATAAGATTTCAGGGACATTCTATCACATTTGTTTAATTTACGTCGCTGCTATTTCAGATAGCGTATTGGGCTAAGCGGCATCTCAAAGCGCATGAAATGGCGAATAAAATGCACTATTAAACTTCTAGGCGAGGGCGAACAGAGACCCGATTAGATCATTTTACATTTTGGTTAATAAAAGAATTCAGCGAAATTCTATCACATTTGCTCAATTTACGTCGCTCCTATTACAGATAGCTTATTGTGCTTAGCGGCATCTCAAAGCGCATGAAGTGACGAGTGAAATGCACTATTAAACTTCTAGGGTAGGGCAAACAGAGACCCGATTAGATCATTTTATGTTATGGTTAATTTATGAATTCAGCAAAATTCTATCACATTTGTTCAATTTACGTCGCTCCTATTTCAGATAGCGTACTGGGCTAGGCGGCATCCTAAAGCGCGCGGAATGGCGACTAAAATGCACTATTAAACTTCTATGCTAGGGCAATCAGAGACCCGATTAGATCATTTTATATTTTGTTTAATATAAGATTTCAGGGAAATTCTATCACATTTGTTCAACTTACGTCGCTCCTATTTCAGATAGCGTACAGGGCTAGGCGGCATCTTAAAGCGCGTGGAAGGACGAGTAAAATGCACTACTAAACTTCTAGGGTAGGGCAAACAGAGACCCGATTAGATCATTTTATATTATGGTTAATTTAAGCATTCAGCAAAATTCTATCACATTTGTTCAATTTACGTCGCTCCTATTTCAGATAGCGTACTGTGCTAGGCGGCATCCTAAAGCGCGCGGAATGGCGAGTAAAATGCACTATTAAACTTCTATGCTAGGGCAATCAGAGACCCGATTAGATCATTTTATATTTTGTTTAATATAAGATTTCAGGGAAATTCTATCACATTTGTTCAATTTACGTCGCTCCTATTTCAGAGCGCGCACTGGGCTAGGCGGCATCTTAAAGCGCGTGGAAAGGCGAGTAAAATGCACTATTAAACTTCTCTGATAGGGCAATCAGAGACCCGATTAGATCATTTTATATTACGGTTAATATAAGAATTCAGCGTAATTCTATCACATTTGTTCAACTTACGTCGCTCCTATTTCAGATAGCGTACTGAGCTAGGTGGCATCGTAAAGCGCAAGAAATGGCGAGTAAAACGCACTCTTAAACTTCTATGATAGGGCAATCAGAGACCCGATTAGATCATTTTACATTTTGTTTAATATAAGATTTCAGGGACATTCTATCACATTTGTTTAATTTACGTCGCTGCTATTTCAGATAGCGTATTGGGCTAAGCGGCATCTCAAAGCGCATGAAATGGCGAGTATAATGCACTATTAAACGTCTAGAATAAGGCAAACAGAGACCCGATTAGATCATTTTATATTACGGTTAATATAAGAATTCAGCGTAATTCTATCACATTTGTTCAACTTACGTCGCTCCTCTTTCAGATAGCGTATTGGGCTAGGCGGCATCACAAAGCGCGTGGAATGGCGAGTAAAATGCACTATTAAACTTCTATGATTGGGCTATCAGAGACCCGATTAGATCATTTTATATTTTGGTTAATATAAGAATTCAGCGAAATTCTATCAGATTTGTTCAATTTACGTCGCTCCTATTTCAGATAGCGTATTGGGAGTAGCGGCATCTCAAAGCGCATGAAATGGCGAGTAAAATGCACTATTAAACTTCAAGGGTAGGGCAAACAGAGACCCGATTAGATCATTTTATATTTTGGTTAATATAAGAATTCAGCGAAATTCTATCAGATTTGTTCAATTTACGTCGCTCCTATTTCAGATAGCGTATTGGGAGTAGCGGCATCTCAAAGCGCATGAAATGGCGAGTAAAATGCACTATTAAACTTCAAGGGTAGGGCAAACAGAGACCCGATTAGATCATTTTATATTATGGTTAATTTAAGAATTCAGAAAAATTCTATCACATTTGTTCAATTTACGTCGTTCCTATTTCAGATAGCGTATTGGGCTATGCGGCATCTCAAAGCGCATGAAATGACGAGTAAAATGCACTATTAAACTTGTAGGGTAGGGCAAACAGAGACCCGATTAGATCATTTTATATTACGGTTAATATAAGAATTCAGCGTAATTCTATCACATTTGTTCAAATTACGTCGCTCCTATTTCAGATAGCGTACTGGGATAGGCGGCATCTCAAAGCGCGTGGAAGGGCGAGTAAAATGCACTACTAAACTTCTATGATAGGGCAATCAGAGACCCGATTAGATCATTTTATATTTTGGTTATTATAAGAATTCAGGGAAATTCTCTCACATTTGTTCAATTTACGTCGCTGATATTTCAGATAGCGTATTGGGCTAAGCGGCATCTCAAAGCGCAAGAAATGTCGAGTAAAATGCACTATTAAACTTCTAGGGTAGGGCAAACAGAGTCCCGATAAGATCATTTTATATTATGGTTAATTTAAGAATTCAGCGAAATTCTATCACATTTGTTCAATTTACGTCGCTCCTATTGCAGATAGCGTATTGGGCTAAGCGGCATCTCAAAGCGCATGAAATGGCGAGTATAATGCACTATTAAACGTCTAGAATAAGGCAAACAGAGACCCGATTAGATCATTTTATATTACGGTTAATATAAGAATTCAGCGTAATTCTATCACATTTGTTCAACTTACGTCGCTCCTCTTTCAGATAGCGTATTGGGCTAGGCGGCATCACAAAGCGCGTGGAATGGCGAGTAAAATGCACTATTAAACTTCTATGATTGGGCTATCAGAGACCCGATTAGATCATTTTATATTTTGGTTAATATAAGAATTCAGTGAAATTCTAACACATTTGTTCAATTTACGTCGCTCCTATTTCAGATAGCGTACTGGGCTAGGCTGCATCATAAAGCGCGTGGAATGTCGAGTAAAATGCACTATTAAACTTCTAGGATAAGGCAAACAGAGACCCGATTAGATCATTTTATATTACGGTTAATATAAGAATTCAGCGTAATTCTATCACATTTGTTCAACTTACGTCGCTCCTCTTTCAGATAGCGTACTGGTCTAGGCGGCATCTTAAAGCGCGTGGAATGGCGAGTAAAATGTACTATTAAACTTCTATGATAGGGCTATCAGAGACCCGATTAGATCATTTTATATTTTGGTTAATATAAGAATTCAGTGAAATTCTATCACATTTGTTCAATTTACGTCGCTCCTATTTCAGTTAGCGTATTGGGCTAAGCAGCATCTCAAAGTGCATGAAATGGCGAGTAAAATGCACTATTAAACTTCTAGGATAGGGCAAACAGAGACCCGATTAGATCATTTTATATTATGGTTAATTTAAGAATTCACCGAAATTCTATCACATTTGTTCAATTTACGTCGCTCCTATTTCAGATAGCGTATTGGGCTAAGCGGCATCTCAAAGCCCATGAAATGGCGATTAAAATGCACTATTAAACTTCTAGGGTAAGGCAAACAGATACCCGATTAGATCATTTTATATTACGGTTAATATAAGAATTCAGCGTAATTCTATCACATTTGTTCAACTTACGTCGCTTCTATTTCAGATAGCGTACAGGGCTAGGCGGCATCTTAAAGCGCGTGGAAGGATGAGTAAAATGCACTACTAATCTTCCATGATAGGGCAATCAGAGACCCGATTAGATCATTTTACATTTTGTTTAACATAAGATTTCAGGGACATTCTATCACATTTGTTTAATTTACGTCGCTGCTATTTCAGATAGCGTATTGGGCTAAGCGGCATCTCAAAGCGCATGAAATGGCGAATAAAATGCACTATTAAACTTCTAGGCGAGGGCGAACAGAGACCCGATTAGATCATTCTACATTTTGGTTAACAAAAGAATTCAGCGAAATTCTATCACATTTGCTCAATTTACGTCGCTCCTATTACAGATAGCTTATTGTGCTTAGCGGCATCTCAAAGCGTATGAAGTGATGAGTGAAATGCACTATTAAACTTCTAGGGTAGGGCAAACAGAGACCCGATTAGATCATTTTATATTATGGTTAATTTAAGAATTCAGCAAAATTCTATCACAATTGTTCAATTTACGTCGCTCCTATTTCAGATAGCGTACTGGGCTAGGCGGCATCCTAAAGCGCGCGGAATGGCGAGTAAAATGCACTATTAAACTTCTATGCTCGGGCAATCAGAGACCCGATAAGATCATTTTATATTTTGTTTAATATAAGATTTCAGGGAAATTCTATCACATTTGTTCAATTTACGTCGCTCCTATTTCAGATAGCGTACTGGGCTAGGCGGCATCTTAAAGCGCGTGGAATGGCGAGTAAAATGCACTATTAAACTTCTATGATAGGGCAATCAGAGACCCGATTAGATCATTTTATATTACGGTTAATATAAGAATTCAGCGTAATTCTATCACATTTGTTCAACTTACGTCGCTCCTATTACAGATAGCGTACTGGGCTAGGCGGCATCTTAAAGCGCGTGGAATGGCGAGTAAAATGCACTATTAAACCTCTAGGGTAAGGCAAGCAGAGACCCGATTAGATCATTTCATATTATGGTTAATTTAAGAATTCAGCAAAATTCTATCACATTTGTTCAATTAACGTCGTTCCTATTTCAGATAGCGCACTGGGCTAAGCGGCATCTTAAAGCGCGTGGAATGGCGAGTTAAATGCACTATTAAACTTCTATGATAGGGCAATCAGAGACCCGATTAGATCATTTAATATTTTGGTTAATATAAGAATTCAGAGTAATGCTATCACATTTGTTCAATTTACGTCGCTCCTATTACAGATAGCTTATTGGGCTTAGCGGCATCTCAAAGTGCATGAAATGACGAGTAAAATGCACTATAGAACTTCTAGGGTAGGGCAAACAGAGACCCGATTAGATCATTTTATATTATGGTTAATTTAAGAATTCAGCAAAATTCTACCACATTTGTTCAATTTACGTCGTTCCTATTTCAGATAGCGTCCTGGGCTAAGCGGCATCTAATAGCGCATGAAATGGCGAGTAAAATGCACTATTAAACTTCTAGGGTAGGGCAAACAGAGACCCGATTAGATCATTTTATATTATGGTTAATTTAAGAATTCAGCGTAATTCTATCACATTTGTTCAAATTACGTCGCTCCTGTTTCAGATAGCGTACTGGGCTAGGCGGCATCTCAAAGCGCGTGGAAGGGCGAGTAAAATGCACTACTAAACTTCTATGATAGGGCCATCAGAGACCCGATTAGATCATTTTATATTTTGGTTAATATAAGAATTCAGGGAAATTCTCTCACATTTGTTCAGTTTACGTCGCTGATATTTCAGATAGCGTATTGGGCTAAGCGGCATCTCAAAGCGCAAGAAATGTCGAGTAAAATGCACTATTAAACTTCTAGGGTAGGGCAAACAGAGACCCGATAAGATCATTTTATATTATGGTTAATTTAAGAATTCAGCGAAATTCTATCATATTTGTTCAATTTACGTCACTCCTATTTCAGATAGCGTATTGGGCTAAGCGGCATCTCAATGCGCATGAAATGGCGGGTAAAATGCACTATTAAACTTCTAGGGTAGGGCAAACAGAGACCAGATTAGATCAGTTTATATTATGATTAATTTAAGAAGTCAGCAAAGTTCTATCACATTTGTTCAAGTTACGTCGTTCCTATTTCAGATAGCGTACTGGGCTAGGCGGCATCTTAAAGCGCGTGGAAAGGCGAGTAAAATGCACTATTAAACTTCTATGATAGGGCAATCAGAGACCCGATTAGATCATTTTATATTACGGTTAATATAAGAATTCAGCGTAATTCTATCACATTTGTTCAACTTACGTCGCTCCTCTTTCAGTTAGCGTATTGGGCTAAGCAGCATCTCAAAGTGCATGAAATGGCGAGTAAAATGCACTATTAAACTTCTAGGGTAGGGCAAATAGAGACCCGATTAGATCATTTTATATAATGGTTAATTTAAGAATTCAGCAAAATTCTATCAAATTTATTCAATTTACGTCGTTCCTATTTCAGCTAGCGTACTGGGCTTGGCGGCATCTTAAAACGCGAGGAATGGCGAGTAAAATGCACTGTTAAACTTCTATGCTAGGGCAATCAGAGACCCGATTAGATCATTTTATATTTTGTTTAACATAAGATTTCAGGGACATTCTATCACATTTGTTTAATTTACGTCGCTGCTATTTCAGATAGCGTATTGGGCTAAGCGGCATCTCAAAGCGCATGAAATGGCGAATAAAATGCACTATTAAACTTCTAGGCGAGGGCGAACAGAGACCCGATTAGATCATTTTACATTTTGGTTAATAAAAGAATTCAGCGAAATTCTATCACATTTGCTCAATTTACGTCGCTCCTATTACAGATAGCTTATTGTGCTTAGCGGCATCTCAAAGCGCATGAAGTGACGAGTGAAATGCACTATTAAACTTCTAGGGTAGGGCAAACAGAGACCCGATTAGATCATTTTATGTTATGGTTAATTTATGAATTCAGCAAAATTCTATCACATTTGTTCAATTTACGTCGCTCCTATTTCAGATAGCGTACTGGGCTAGGCGGCATCCTAAAGCGCGCGGAATGGCGTCTAAAATGCACTATTAAACTTCTATGCTAGGGCAATCAGAGACCCGATTAGATCATTTTATATTTTGTTTAATATAAGATTTCAGGGAAATTCTATCACATTTGTTCAACTTACGTCGCTCCTATTTCAGATAGCGTACAGGGCTAGGCGGCATCTTAAAGCGCGTGGAAGGACGAGTAAAATGCACTACTAAACTTCTAGGGTAGGGCAAACAGAGACCCGATTAGATCATTTTATATTATGGTTAATTTAAGAATTCAGCAAAATTCTATCACATTTGTTCAATTTACGTCGCTCCTATTTCAGATAGCGTACTGTGCTAGGCGGCATCCTAAAGCGCGCGGAATGTCGAGTAAAATGCACTATTAAACTTCTATGCTAGGGCAATCAGAGACCCGATTAGATCATTTTATATTTTGTTTAATATAAGATTTCAGGGAAATTCTATCACATTTGTTCAATTTACGTCGCTCCTATTTCAGAGCGCGCACTGGGCTAGGCGGCATCTTAAAGCGCGTGGAAAGGCGAGTAAAATGCACTATTAAACTTCTCTGATAGGGCAATCAGAGACCCGATTAGATCATTTTATATTACGGTTAATATAAGAATTCAGCGTAATTCTATCACATTTGTTCAACTTACGTCGCTCCTATTTCAGATAGCGTACTGAGCTAGGTGGCATCGTAAAGCGCAAGAAATGGCGAGTAAAACGCACTCTTAAACTTCTATGATAGGGCAATCAGAGACCCGATTAGATCATTTTACATTTTGTTTAATATAAGATTTCAGGGACATTCTATCACATTTGTTTAATTTACGTCGCTGCTATTTCAGATAGCGTATTGGGCTAAGCGGCATCTCAAAGCGCATGAAATGGCGAATAAAATGCACTATTCAACTTCTAGGCGAGGGCGAACAGAGACCCGATTAGATCATTTTACATTTTGCTTAATAAAAGAATTCAGCGAAATTCTATCACATTTGCTCAATTTACGTCGCTCCTATTACAGATAGCTTATTGTGCTTACCGGCATCTCAAAGCGCATGAAGTGACGAGTGAAATGCACTATTAAACTTCTAGGGTAGAGCAAACAGAGACCCGATTAGATCATTTTATATTATGGTTAATTTAAGAATTCATCAAAATTCTATCACATTTGTTCAATTTACGTCGCTCCTATTTCAGATAGCGTACTGGGCTAGGCGGCATCCTAAAGCGCGCGGAATGGCGAGTAAAATGCACTATTAAACTTCTATGCTAGGGCAATCAGAGACCCGATTAGATCATTTTATATTTTGTTTAATATAAGATTTCAGGGAAATTCTATCACATTTGTTCAATTTACGTCGCTCCTATTTCAGATAGCGTACTGGGCTAGGCGGCATCTTAAAGCGCGTGGAAAGGGGAGTAAAATGCACTATTAAACTTCTATGATAGGGCAATCAGAGACCCGATTAGATCATTTAATATTTTGGTTAATATAAGAATTCAGCGTAATGCTATCACATTTGTTCAATTTACGTCGCTCCTATTACAGACAGCTTATTGGGCTTAGCGGCATCTCAAAGCGCATGAAATGACGAGTGCAATGCACTATTAAACTTCTATGCTAGGGCAAACAGAGACCCGATTAGATCATTTTATATTACGGTTAATATAAGATTTCAGCGTAATTCTATCACATTTGTTCAACTTACGTCGCTCCTATTTCAGATAGCGTACTGGGCTAGGCGGTATCACAAAGCGCGTGGAAGGGCGAGTAAAATGCACTACTAAACTTCTATGATAGGGCAATCAGAGACCCGATTAGATCATTTTATATTTTGGTTAATATAAGAATTCAGCGAAATTCTCTCACATTTGTTCAATTTACGTCGCTGATATTTCAGATAGCGTATTGGACGAAGCGGTATCTCAAAGCGCAAGAAATGTTGAGTAAAATGCACTATTAAACTTCTAGGGTAGTGCAAACAGAGACCCGATAAGATCATTTTATATTATGGTTAATTTAAGAATTCAGCGAAATTCTATCACATTTGTTCCATTTACGTCGCTCCTATTTCAGATAGCGTATTGGGCTACGCGGCATCATAAAGCGCGTGGAATGGCGAGTAAAATGCACTATTACACTTCTAGGGTAGGGCAAACAGAGACCCGATTAGATCATTTTATATTGCGGTTAATATAAGAATTCAGCGTAATTCTATCACATTTGTTCAACTTACGTCGCTCCTATTTCAGATAGCGTACTGGGCTAGGCGGCATCTTAAAGCGCGTGGAAGGGCGAGTAAAATGCACTACTAAACTTCTAGGGTAGGGCAAACAGAGACCCGATTAGATCATTTTATATTACGGTTAATATAAGAATTCAGCAAAATTCTATCACATTTGTTCAATTTACGTCGCTCCTATTTCAGATAGCGTACTGGGCTAGGCGGCATCTTAAAGCGCGTGGAAGGGCGAGTAAAATGCACTACTAAACTTCTAGGGTAGGGCAAACAGAGACCCGATAAGATCATTTTATATTATGGTTAATTTAAGAATTCAGCGAAATTCTATCACATTTGTTCAATTTACGTCGCTCCTATTTCAGATAGCGTACTGGGCTAGGCGGCATCCTAAAGCGCGCGGAATGGCGAGTAAAATGCACTATTAAACTTCTATGCTAGGGCAATCAGAGACCCGATTAGATCATTTTATATTTTGTTTAATATAAGATTTCAGGGAAATTCTATCACATTTGTTCAATTTACGTCGCTCCTATTTCAGATAGCGTACTGGGCTAGGCGGCATCTTAAAGCGCGTGGAAAGGGGAGTAAAATGCACTATTAAACTTCTATGATAGGGCAATCAGAGACCCGATTAGATCATTTAATATTTTGGTTAATATAAGAATTCAGCGTAATGCTATCACATTTGTTCAATTTACGTCGCTCCTATTACAGACAGCTTATTGGGCTTAGCGGCATCTCAAAGCGCATGAAATGACGAGTGAAATGCACTATTAAACTTCTAGGGTTGGTCGAAGAAAGACCCAATTAGATCATTTTACATTAAGGTTAATATAAGAATTCAGGGAAATTCTATCACATTTGTTCAATTTACGTCGCTCCTATTTCAGATAGCGTATTGGGCTAAGCGGCATCTCAAAGCGCATGAAATGGCGAATAAAATGAGCTATTAAACTTCTAGGCTAGGGCGAACAGAGACCCGATTAGATCATTTTACATTATGGTTAATAAAAGAATTCAGCGAAATTCTATCACATTTGTTCAACTTACGTCGCTCCTATTGCAGATAGCGTATTGGGCTAAGTGGCATCTCAAAGCGCATGAAATGGCGAGTAAAATGCACTGTTAAACTTCTATGATAGGGCAATCAGAGACCCGATTAGATCATTTTATATTTTGTTTAATAAAAGAAATCAGCGAAATTCTATCACATTTGTTCAACTTACGTCGCTGATATTTCAGATAGCGTATTGTGCTATGCGGCATCGCAAAGCGCAAGAAATGGCGAGTAAAATGCACTCTTAAACTTCTATGATAGGGCAATCGGAGACGAGATTAGATCGTTTTACATTTTGTTTAATATAAGATTTCAGGGACATTCTATCACATTTGTTTAATTTACGTCGCTGCTATTTCAGATAGCGTTTTGGGCTAAGCGGCATCTCAAAGCGCATGAAATGGCGAATAAAATGCACTATTAAACTTCTAGGCGAGGGCGAACAGAGACCCGATTAGATCATTTTACATTTTGCTTAATAAAAGAATTCAGCGAAATTCTATCACATTTGCTCAATTTACGTCGCTCCTATTACAGATAGCTTATTGTGCTTAGCGGCATCTCAAAGCGCATGAAGTGACGAGTGAAATGCACTATTAAACTTCTGGGGTAGAGCAAACAGAGACCCGATTAGATCATTTTATATTATGGTTAATTTAGGAATTCAGCAAAATTCTATCTCATTTGTTCAATTTACGTCGCTCCTATTTCAGATAGCGTACTGGGCTAGGCGGCATCCTAAAGCGCGCGGAATGGCGAGTAAAATGCACTATTAAACTTCTATGCTAGGGCATCAGAGACCCGATTAGATCATTTTATATTATGGTTAATTTAGGAATTCAGCAAAATTCTATCACATTTGTTCAATTTACGTCGCTCCTATTTCAGATAGCGTACTGGGCTAGGCGGCATCCTAAAGCGCGCGGAATGTCGAGTAAAATGCACTATTAAACTTCTAGGATAAGGCAAACAGAGACCCGATTAGATCATTTTATATTGCGGTTAATATAAGAATTCAGCGTAACTCTGACACATTTGTTCAACTTACGTAGCTCCTATTTCAGACAGCGTACTGGGCTAGGCGGCATCTTAAAGCGCGTGGAATGGCGGGTAAAATGCACTATTAAACTTCAATGATAGGGCAATCAGTGACCCGATTAGATCATTTTATGTTTTGGTTAATATAAGAATTCAGCGAAATTCTATCACATTTGTTCAATTTACGTCGCTCCTATTTCAGATAGCGTATTGGGCTAAGCGGCATCTAATGGCGCATGAAATGGCGAGTATAATGCACTATTACACTTCTAGGATAAGGCAAACAGAGACACGATTAGATCATTTTATGTTACGGTTAATATAAGAATTCAGCGTAATTCTATCACATTTGTTCAAGTTACGTCGCTCCTATTTCTGATAGCGTACTGGGCTAGGCGGCATCTTAAAGCGCGTGGAAAGGGGAGTAAAATGCACTATCAAACTTCTATGATAGGGCAATCAGAGACCCGATTAGATCATTTTATATTTTGGTTAATATAAGAATTCAGCGAAATTCTCTCACATTTGTTCAATTTACGTTGCTGATATTTCAGATAGCGTATTGGACTAAGCGGCATCTCAAAGCGCAAGAAATGTTGAGTAAAATGCACTATTAAACTTCTAGGGTAGTGCAAACAGAGACCCGATAAGATCATTTTATATTATGGTTAATTTAAGAATTCAGCGAAATTCTCTCAGATTTGTTCAATTTACGTCGCTGATATTTCAGATAGCGTATTGGGCTAAGCGGCATCTCAAAGCGCGAGAAATGGCGAGTAAAATGCACTATTAAACTTCTAGGGTAGGGCAAACAGAGACCCGATTAGATCATTTTATATTTTGGTTAATATAAGAATTCAGCGAAATTCTATCACATTTGTTCAATTTACATCGCTCCTATTTCAGATAGCGTATTGGGCTAAGCGGCATCTCAAAGCGCATGAAATGACGAATAAAATGCACAATTAAGCTTCTACGCTAGGGCGAACAGAGACCCGATTAGATCATTTTACGTTATGGTTAATAAAAGAATACAGCGAAATTCTATCACATTTGATCAATTTACATCGCTCCTATTTCAGCTAGCGTATTGGGCTAAGCGGCATCTTAAAGCGCATGAAATGACGAGTAAAATACACTATTAAACTCCTAGGGTAGGGCAAACAGAGACCCCATTAGATCATTTTATATTATGGTTAATTTAAGAATTCAGCGAAATTCTATCACATTTGTTCAATTTACGTCGCTCCTATTTCAGATAGCGTATTGGGCTAAGCGGCATCTCAAAGCGCATGAAATGGCGAGTAAAATGCGCTATTAAACTTCTAGTGTAGGGCAAACAGAGACCCGATTAGATCATTTTATATTATGGTTAATTTAAGAATTCAGTGAAATTCTATCACATTTGTTCAATTTACGTCGCTCCTATTGCAGATAGCGTATTGGGCTAAGCGGCATCTTAAAGCGCGTGGAATGGCGAGTAAAATTCACTATTAAACTTCTATGATAGGGCAATCAGAGACCCGATTTGATCATTTTTTATTTTGGTTAATATAAGAATTCAGCGAAATTCTATCACATTTGGTCAATTTACGTCGCTCCTATTTCAGATAGCTTATTGGGCTAAGCGGCATCTCAAAGCGCATGAAATGACTAGTGAAATGCACTATTAAACTTCTAGGGTCGGGCGAACGAAGACCCGATTAGATCATTTTACATTGAGGTTAATATAAGAATTCAGCGAAATTCTATCACATTTGTTCAATTTACGTCGCTCCTATTTCAGATAGCGTATTGGGCTAAGCGGCATCTCAAAGCGCATAAAATGGCGAGTAAAATGCACTAGTAAACTTCTAGGGTAGGGCAATCAGAGACCCGATTAGATCATTTTATATTATGGTTAATTTAAGAATTCAGCAAAATTCTATCACATTAGTTCAATTTACGTCGTTCCTATTTCAGATAGCGTATTGGGCTAAGCGGCATCTCAAAACGCATGAAATGGCGAGTAGAATGCACTATTAAACTTCTAGGGTAGGGCAAACAGAGGCGCGATAAGATCATTTTACATTATGGTTAATAAAAGAATTCGGCGAAATTCTATCACATTTGTTCAACTTACGTCGCTCGTATTTCAGATAGCGTATTGGGCTAAGCGGCATCTCAAAGCGCATGAAATGGCGAGTGAAATGCACTATTAATCTTCTAGGGTAGGGCAATCAAAGACCCGATTAGATCATTTTATATTATGGTTAATTTAAGAATTCAGCGAAATTCTATCACATTTGTTCAATTTACGTCGCTCCTATTTCAGATAGCGTATTGGGCTAAGCGGCATCTCAAAGCGCATGAAATGGCGAGGAAAATGCACTATTAAACTTCTAGGGTAAGGCAAACAGAGACCCGATTAGATCATTTTATATTACGGTTAATATAAGAATTCAGAGTAATTCTATCACATCTGTTCAATTTACGTCGCCCCTATTTCAGATAGCGTATTGGGCTAAGCGGCATCTCAAAGCGCATGAAATGGCGAGTCAAATGCACTGTTAAACTTCTATGATAGGGAAATCAGAGACCCGATTAGATCATTTTATATTTTGGTTAATATAAGAATTCAGCGAAATTCTCTCACATTTGTTCAATTTACGTCGCTGATATTTCAGATAGCGTATTGGACTAAGCGGCATCTCAAAGCGCAAGAAATGTTGAGTAAAATGCACTATTAAACTTCTAGGGTAGTGCAAACAGAGACCCGATAAGATCATTTTATATTATGGTTAATTTAAGAATTCAGCGAAATTCTCTCAGATTTGTTCAATTTACGTCGCTGATATTTCAGATAGCGTATTGGGCTAAGCGGCATCTCAAAGCGCGAGAAATGGCGAGTAAAATGCACTATTAAACTTCTAGGGTAGGGCAAACAGAGACCCGATTAGATCATTTTATATTTTGGTTAATATAAGAATTCAGCGAAATTCTATCACATTTGTTCAATTTACATCGCTCCTATTTCAGATAGCGTATTGGGCTAAGCGGCATCTCAAAGCGCATGAAATGACGAATAAAATGCACAATTAAGCTTCTACGCTAGGGCGAACAGAGACCCGATTAGATCATTTTACGTTATGGTTAATAAAAGAATACAGCGAAATTCTATCACATTTGATCAATTTACATCGCTCCTATTTCAGCTAGCGTATTGGGCTAAGCGGCATCTTAAAGCGCATGAAATGACGAGTAAAATACACTATTAAACTTCTAGGGTAGGGCAAACAGAGACCCGATTAGATCATTTTATATTATGGTTAATTTAAGAATTCAGCGAAATTCTATCACATTTGTTCAATTTACGTCGCTCCTATTTCAGATAGCGTATTGGGCTAAGCGGCATCTCAAAGCGCATGAAATGGCGAGTAAAATGCACTATTAAACTTCTAGGGTAGGGCAAACAGAGACCCGATTAGATCATTTTATATTATGGTTAATTTAAGAATTCAGTGAAATTCTATCACATTTGTTCAATTTACGTCGCTCCTATTGCAGATAGCGTATTGGGCTAAGCGGCATCTTAAAGCGCGTGGAACGGCGAGTAAAATTCACTATTAAACTTCTATGATAGGGCAATCAGAGACCCGATTTGATCATTTTTTATTTTGGTTAATATAAGAATTCAGCGAAATTCTATCACATTTGTTCAATTTACGTCGCTCCTATTTCAGATAGCTTATTGGGCTAAGCGGCATCTCAAAGCGCATGAAATGACTAGTGAAATGCACTATTAAACTTCTAGGGTAGGGCGAACGAAGACCCGATTAGATCATTTTACATTGAGGTTAATATAAGAATTCAGCGAAATTCTATCACATTTGTTCAATTTACGTCGCTCCTATTTCAGATAGCGTATTGGGCTAAGCGGCATCTCAAAGCGCATGAAATGGCGAGTGAAATGCACTATTAATCTTCTAGGGTAGGGCAATCAAAGACCCGATTAGATCATTTTATATTATGGTTAATTTAAGAATTCAGCGACATTCTATCACATTTGTTCAATTTACGTCGCTCCTATTTCAGATAGCGTATTGGGCTAAGCGGCATCTCATAGCGCATGAAATGGCGAGGAAAATGCACTATTAAACTTCTAGGGTAAGGCAAACAGAGACCCGATTAGATCATTTTATATTACGGTTAATATAAGAATTCAGAGTAATTCTATCACATTTGTTCAATTTACGTCGCCCCTATTTCAGATAGCGTATTGGGCTAAGCGGCATCTCAAAGCGCATGAAATGGCGAGTCAAATGCACTGTTAAACTTCTATGATAGGGAAATCAGAGACCCGATTAGATTATTTTATATTTTGGTTAATATAATAATTCAGCGAAATTCTAACACATTTGTTCCATTTACGTCGCTCCTATTTCAGATAGCGTACTGGGCTAGGCGGCATCTCAAAGCGCATGAAATAGCGAGTAAAATGCACTATTAAACTTCTAGGGTAGGGCAATCAGAGACCCGACTAGATCATTTTATATTATGGTTAATTTAAGAATTCAGCAAAATTCTATCACATTTGTTCAGTTTACGTCGCTCCTATTTCAGATAGCGTACTGGGCTAGGCGGCATCTTAAAGCGCATGGAATGGCGACTAAAATGCACTATTAAACTTCTATAATAGGGCCATCAGAGACCAGATTAGATCATTTTATATTTTGGTTAATATAAGAATTCAGCGAAATTCTATCACATTTGTTCAATTTACGTCGCTCCTATTTCAGATAGCGTATTGGGCTAAGCGGCATCTCAAAGCGCATGAAATGGCGAGTAAAATGCACTAGTAAACTTCTAGGGTAGGGCAATCAGAGACCCGATTAGATCATTTTATATTTTGATTATTATAAAAATGCAGCGAAATTCTATCACAATTGTTCAATTTACGTCGCTCCTACTTCAGATAGCGTATTGGGCTAAGCGGCAGCTCAAAGCGCATGAAATGGCGAGTAACATGCACTATTACACTTCTAGGATAAGGCAAACAGAGACCCGATTAGATCATTTTATATTACGGTTAATATAAGAATTCAGCGTAATTCCATCACATTTGTTCAACTTACGTCGCTCCTCTTTCAGATAGCGTACTGGGCTAGGCGGCATCTTAAAGCGCGTGGAATGGCGAGTAAAATGCACTATTAAACTTCTATGATAGGGCTATCAGAGACCCGATTAGATCATTTTATATTTTGGTTAATATAAGAATTCAGCGAAATTCTATCACATTTGTTCAATTTACGTCGTTCCTATTTCAGATAGCGTATTGGGCTAAGCGGCATCTCAAAGCGCATGAAATGGCGAGTAAAATGCACTATTAAACTTCTAGGGTAGGGCAAACAGAGGCGCGATAAGATCATTTTACGTTATGGTTAATAAAAGAATTCAGCGAAATTCTATCACATTTGTTCAACTTACGTCGCTCGTATTTCAGATAGCGTATTGGGCTAAGCGGCATCTCAAAGCGCATGAAATGGCGAGTGAAATGCACTATTAATCTTCTAGGGTAGGGCAATCAAAGACCCGATTAGATCATTTTATATTATGGTTAATTTAAGAATTCAGCGAAATTCTATCACATTTGTTCAATTTACGTCGCTCCTATTTCAGATAGCGTATTGGGCTAAGCGGCATCTCAAAGCGCATGAAATGGCGAGGAAAATGCACTATTAAACTTCTAGGGTAAGGCAAACAGAGACCCGATTAGATCATTTTATATTACGGTTAATATAAGAATTCAGAGTAATTCTATCACATTTGTTCAATTTACGTCGCCCCTATTTCAGATAGCGTATTGGGCTAAGCGGCATCTCAAAGCGCATGAAATGGCGAGTCAAATGCACTGTTAAACTTCTATGATAGGGAAATCAGAGACCCGATTAGATTATTTTATATTTTGGTTAATATAAGAATTCAGCGAAATTCTATCACATTTGCTCAATTTACGTCGCTCCTATTACAGATAGCTTATTGTGCTTAGCGGCATCTCAAAGCGCATGAAGTGACGAGTGAAATACACTATTAAACTTCTGGGGTAGAGCAAACAGAGACCCGATTAGATCATTTTATATTATGGTTAATTTAGGAATTCAGCAAAATTCTATCACATTTGTTCAATTTACGTCGCTCCTATTTCAGATAGCGTACTGGGCTAGGCGGCAACTTAAAGCGCGTGGAATGTCGAGTAAAATACACTATCAAACTTCTATGATAGGGCAATCAGAGACCCGATTAGATCATTTTATATTTTGGTTAATATAAGAATTCAGCGAAATTCTATCACATTTGTTCAATTTACGTCGCTCCTATTTCAGATAGCGTATTGGGCTAAGCGGCATCTAATGGCGCATGAAATGGCGAGTATAATGCACTATTAAACTTCTAGGATAAGGCAAACAGGGACACGATTAGATCATTCTATGTTACGGTTAATATAAGAATTCAGCGTAATTCTATCACATTTGTTCAAGTTACGTCGCTCCTATTTCTGATAGCGTACTGGGCTAGGCGGCATCTTAAAGCGCGTGGAATGGCGGGTAAAATGCACTATTAAACTTCAATGATAGGGCAATCAGAGACCCGATTAGATCATTTTATGTTTTGGTTAATATAAGAATTCAGCGAAATTCTATCACATTTGTTCAATTTACGTCGCTCCTATTTCAGATAGTGTATTGGGGTAAGCTGCATCTCAAAGCGCAAGACATGGCGAGTAAAATGCATTACTAAACTTCTAGGGTAGGGCAAACGAAGACCCGATTAAATCATTTTATATTATGGTTAATTTAAGAATTCAGCGAAATTCTATCACATTTGTTCAATTTACGTGGCTCCTATTACAGATAGCTTATTGTGCTTAGCGGTATCTCAAAGCGCATGAAGTGACGAGTGAAATGCACTATTAAACTTCTAGGGTAGGGCAAACAGAGACCCGATTAGATCATTTTATATTATGGTTAATTTAAGAATTCAGCAAAATTCTATCACATTTGTTCAATTTACGTCGCTCCTATTTCAGATAGCGTACTGTGCTAGGCGGCATCCTAAAGCGCGCGGAATGGCGAGTAAAATGCACTATTAAACTTCTATGCTAGGGCAATCAGAGACCCGATTAGATCATTTTATATTTTGTTTAATATAAGATTTCAGGGAAATTCTATCACATTTGTTCAATTTACGTCGCTCCTATTTCAGAGCGCGCACTGGGCTAGGCGGCATCATAAAGCGCGTGGAAAGGCGAGTAAAATGCACTATTAAACTTCTCTGATAGAGCAATCAGAGACCCGATTAGATCATTTTATATTACGGTTAATATAAGAATTCAGCGTAATTCTATCACATTTGTTCAACTTACGTCGCTCCTATTTCAGATAGCGTACTGGGCTAGGCGGCATCCTAAAGCGCAAGAAATGGCGAGTAAAATGCACTCTTAAACTTCTATGATAGGGCAATCAGAGACCCGATTAGATCATTTTACATTTTGTTTAATATAAGATTTCAGGGAAATTCTATCACATTTGTTCAATTTACGTCGCTCCTATTTCAGATAGCGTACTGGGCTAGGCGGCATCTTAAAGCGCGTGGAAAGGGGAGTAAAATGCACTATTAAACTTCTATGATAGGGCAATCAGAGACCCGATTAGATCATTTAATATTTTGGTTAATATAAGAATTCAGCGTAATGCTATCACATTTGTTCAATTTACGTCGCTCCTATTACAGACAGCTTATTGGGCTTAGCGGCATCTCAAAGCGCATGAAATGACGAGTGCAATGCACTATTAAACTTCTATGCTAGGGCAAACAGAGACCCGATTAGATCATTTTATATTACGGTTAATATAAGATTTCAGCGTAATTCTATCACATTTGTTCAACTTACGTCGCTCCTATTTCAGATAGCGTACTGGGCTAGGCGGTATCACAAAGCGCGTGGAAGGGCGAGTAAAATGCACTACTAAACTTCTATGATAGGGCAATCAGAGACCCGATTAGATCATTTTATATTTTGGTTAATATAAGAATTCAGCGAAATTCTCTCACATTTGTTCAATTTACGTCGCTGATATTTCAGATAGCGTATTGGACTAAGCGGCATCTCAAAGCACAAGAAATGTTGAGTAAAATGCACTATTAAACTTCTAGGGTAGTGCAAACAGAGACCCGATAAGATCATTTTATATTATGGTTAATTTAAGAATTCAGCGAAATTCTCTCAGATTTGTTCAATTTACGTCGCTGATATTTCAGATAGCGTATTGGGCTAAGCGGCATCTCAAAGCGCGAGAAATGGCGAGTAAAATGCACTATTAAACTTCTAGGGTAGGGCAAACAGAGACCCGATTAGATCATTTTATATTTTGGTTAATATAAGAATTCAGCGAAATTCTCTCACATTTGTTCAATTTACGTCGCTGATATTTCAGATAGCGTATTGGGCTAAGCGGCATCTCAAAGCGCGAGAAATGGCGAGTAAAATGCACTATTAAACTTCTAGGGTAGGGCAAACAGAGACCCGATTAGATCATTTTATATTTTGGTTAATATAAGAATTCAGCGAAATTCTATCACATTTGTTCAATTTACATCGCTCCTATTTCAGATAGCGTATTGGGCTAAGCGGCATCTCAAAGCGCATGAAATGGCGAGTAAAATGCACTATTAAACTTCTAGGGTAGGGCAAACAGAGACCCGATTAGATCATTTTATATTATGGTTAATTTAAGAATTCAGCGAAATTCTATCACATTTGTTCAATTTACGTCGCTCCTATTGCAGATAGCGTATTGGGCTAAGCGGCATCTTAAAGCGCGTGGAATGGCGAGTAAAATTCACTATTAAACTTCTATGATAGGGCAATCAGAGATCCGATTTGATCATTTTATATTTTGGTTAATATAAGAATTCAGCGAAATTCTATCACATTTGGTCAATTTACGTCGCTCCTATTTCAGATAGCTTATTGGGCTAAGCGGCATCTCAAAGCGCATGAAATGACGAGTGAAATGCACTATTAAACTTCTAGGGTAGGGCGAACGAAGACCCGATTAGATCATTTTACATTGAGGTTAATATAAGAATTCAGCGTAATTCTGTCACATTTGTTCAACTTACGTAGCTCCTATTTCAGATAGCGTACTGGGCTAGGCGGCAACTTAAAGCGCGTGGAATGGCGGGTAAAATGCACTATTAAACTTCAATGATAGGGCAATCAGAGACCCGATTAGATCATTTTATGTTTTGGTTAGTATAAGAATTCAGCGAAATTCTATCACATTTGTTCAATTTACGTCGCTCCTATTTCAGATAGCGTACTGGGCTAAGCGGCATCTCAAAGCGCATGAAATAGCGAGTAAAATGCACTATTAAACTTCTAGGATAAGGCAAACAGCGACCCGATTAGATCATTTTATATTACGGTAAATATAAGAATTCAGCGTAATTCTGTCACATTTGTTCAACATACGTAACTCCTATTTCAGATAGCGTATTGGTCTAAGCGGCATCTCAAAGCGCATGAAATGGCGAGTAAAATGCACTATTAAACTTCTAGGATAAGGCAAACAGAGACCCGATTAGATCATTTTATATTGCGGTTAATATAAGAATTCAGCGTAACTCTGACACATTTGTTCAACTTACGTAGCTCCTATTTCAGACAGCGTACTGGGCTAGGCGGCATCTTAAAGCGCGTGGAATGGCGGGTAAAATGCACAATTAACCTTCAATGATAGGGCAATCAGAGACCCGATTAGATCATTTTATGTTTTGGTTAATATAAGAATTCAGCGAAATTCTATCACATTTGTTCAATTTACGTCGCTCCTATTTCCGATAGCGTATTGGGGTAAGCTGCATCTCAAAGCGCAAGACATGGCGAGTAAAATGCACTACTAAACTTCTAGGGTAGGCAAACAGAGACCCGATTAGATCATTTTATATTGCGGTTAATATAAGAATTCAGCGTAACTCTGTCACATTTGTTCAACTTACGTAGCTCGTATTTCAGATAGCGTCCTGGGCTAGGCGGCATCTTAAAGCGCGTGGAATGGCGAGTAAAATGCACTATTAAACTTCTAGGATAAGGCAAACAGAGACCCGATTAGATCATTTTATATTACGGTTAATATAAGAATTCAGCGTAATTCTGTCACATTTGTTCAACATACGTAGCTCCTATTTCAGTTAGCGTACTGGGCTAGGCGGCAACTTAAAGCGCGTGGAATGTCGAGTAAAATACACTATCAAACTTCTATGATAGGGCAATCAGAGACCCGATTAGATCATTTTATATTTTGGTTAATATAAGAATTCAGCGAAATTCTATCACATTTGTTCAATTTACGTCGCTCCTATTTCAGATAGCGTATTGGGCTAAGCGGCATCTAATGGCGCATGAAATGGCGAGTATAATGCACTATTAAACTTCTAGGATAAGGCAAACAGGGACACGATTAGATCATTCTATGTTACGGTTAATATAAGAATTCAGCGTAATTCTATCACATTTGTTCAAGTTACGTCGCTCCTATTTCTGATAGCGTACTGGGCTAGGCGGCATCTTAAAGCGCGTGGAATGGCGGGTAAAATGCACTATTAAACTTCAATGATAGGGCAATCAGAGACCCGATTAGATCATTTTATGTTTTGGTTAATATAAGAATTCAGCGAAATTCTATCACATTTGTTCAATTTACGTCGCTCCTATTTCAGATAGTGTATTGGGGTAAGCTGCATCTCAAAGCGCAAGACATGGCGAGTAAAATGCATTACTAAACTTCTAGGGTAGGGCAAACGAAGACCCGATTAAATCATTTTATATTATGGTTAATTTAAGAATTCAGCGAAATTCTATCACATTTGTTCAATTTACGTGGCTCCTATTACAGATAGCTTATTGTGCTTAGCGGTATCTCAAAGCGCATGAAGTGACGAGTGAAATGCACTATTAAACTTCTAGGGTAGAGCAAACAGAGACCCGATTAGATCATTTTATATTATGGTTAATTTAAGAATTCAGCAAAATTCTATCACATTTGTTCAATTTACGTCGCTCCTATTTCAGATAGCGTACTGTGCTAGGCGGCATCCTAAAGCGCGCGGAATGGCGAGTAAAATGCACTATTAAACTTCTATGCTAGGGCAATCAGAGACCCGATTAGATCATTTTATATTTTGTTTAATATAAGATTTCAGGGAAATTCTATCACATTTGTTCAATTTACGTCGCTCCTATTTCAGAGCGCGCACTGGGCTAGGCGGCATCTTAAAGCGCGTGGAAAGGCGAGTAAAATGCACTATTAAACTTCTCTGATAGAGCAATCAGAGACCCGATTAGATCATTTTATATTACGGTTAATATAAGAATTCAGCGTAATTCTATCACATTTGTTCAACTTACGTCGCTCCTATTTCAGATAGCGTACTGGGCTAGGCGGCATCCTAAAGCGCAAGAAATGGCGAGTAAAATGCACTCTTAAACTTCTATGATAGGGCAATCAGAGACCCGATTAGATCATTTTACATTTTGTTTAATATAAGATTTCAGGGAAATTCTATCACATTTGTTCAATTTACGTCGCTCCTATTTCAGATAGCGTACTGGGCTAGGCGGCATCTTAAAGCGCGTGGAAAGGGGAGTAAAATGCACTATTAAACTTCTATGATAGGGCAATCAGAGACCCGATTAGATCATTTAATATTTTGGTTAATATAAGAATTCAGCGTAATGCTATCACATTTGTTCAATTTACGTCGCTCCTATTACAGACAGCTTATTGGGCTTAGCGGCATCTCAAAGCGCATGAAATGACGAGTGCAATGCACTATTAAACTTCTATGCTAGGGCAATCAGAGACCCGATTTGATCATTTTATATTTTGGTTAATATAAGAATTCAGCGAAATTCTATCACATTTGGTCAATTCACGTCGCTCCTATTTCAGATAGCTTATTGGGCTAAGCGGCATCTCAAAGCGCATGAAATGACGAGTGAAATGCACTATTAAACTTCTAGGGTAGGGCGAACGAAGACCCGATTAGATCATTTTACATTGAGGTTAATATAAGAATTCAGCGAAATTCTATCACATTTGTTCAATTTACGTCGCTCCTATTTCAGATAGCGTATTGGGCTAAGCGGCATCTCAAAGCGCATAAAATGGCGAGTAAAATGCACTAGTAAACTTCTAGGGTAGGGCAATCAGAGACCCGATTAGATCATTTTATATTATGGTTAATTTAAGAATTCAGCAAAATTCTATCACATTAGTTCAATTTACGTCGTTCCTATTTCAGATAGCGTATTGGGCTAAGCGGCATCTCAAAGCGCATGAAATGGCGAGTAGAATGCACTATTAAACTTCTAGGGTAGGGCAAACAGAGGCGCGATAAGATCATTTTTCATTATGGTTAATAAAAGAATTCAGCGAAATTCTATCACATTTGTTCAACTTACGTCGCTCGTATTTCAGATAGCGTATTGGGCTAAGCGGCATCTCAAAGCGCATGAAATGGCGAGTGAAATGCACTATTAATCTTCTAGGGTAGGGCAATCAAAGACCCGATTAGATCATTTTATATTATGGTTAATTTAAGAATTCAGCGAAATTCTATCACATTTGTTCAATTTACGTCGCTCCTATTTCAGATAGCGTATTGGGCTAAGCGGCATCTCAAAGCGCATGAAATGGCGAGGAAAATGCACTATTAAACTTCTAGGGTAAGGCAAACAGAGACCCGATTAGATCATTTTATATTACGGTTAATATAAGAATTCAGAGTAATTCTATCACATTTGTTCAATTTACGTCGCCCCTATTTCAGATAGCGTATTGGGCTAAGCGGCATCTCAAAGCGCATGAAATGGCGAGTCAAATGCACTGTTAAACTTCTATGATAGGGAAATCAGAGACCCGATTAGATTATTTTATATTTTGGTTAATATAATAATTCAGCGAAATTCTATCACATTTGTTCAATTTACGTCGCTCCTATTTCAGATAGCGTATTGGGCTAAGCGGCATCTCAAAGCGCATGAAATGGCGAGTAAAATGCACTAGTAAACTTCTAGGGTAGGGCAATCAGAGACCCGATTAGATCATTTTATATTTTGGTTAATATAAGAATTCAGCGAAATTCTATCACATTTGTTCAATTTACGTCGCTCCTATTTCAGATAGCGTATTGGGCTAAGCGGCATCTCAAAGCGCATGAAATGGCGAGTAAAATGCACTAGTAAACTTCTAGGGTAGGGCAATCAGAGACCCGATTAGATCATTTTATATTTTGGTTAATATAAGAATTCCGCGAAATTTTATCACATTTGTTCAATTTACGTCGCTCCTATTTCAGATAGCTTATTGGGCTAAGCGGCATCGCAAAGCGCATGAAATGACGAGTGAAATGCACTATTACACTTCTAGGGTAGGGCAAACAGAGACCCGATTAGATCATTTTACATTAAGGTTAATATAAGAATTCAGGGAAATTCTATCACATTTGTTCAACATACGTCGCTCCTATTTCAGATAGCGTACTGGGCTAGGCGGCATCTTAAAGCGCGTGGAATGGCGAGTGAAATGCACTATTAAACTTCTATGGTAGGGCAATCAGAGAACCGATTAGATCATTTTATATTACGGTTAATATAAGAATTCAGCGTAATTCTACCACATTTGTTCAACTTTCGTCGCTCCTATTTCAGATAGCGTACTGAGCTAGGAGGCATCTTAAAGCGCGTGGAATGGCGAGTAAAATGCAATATTAAACTTCGATGATAGGGCAATCAGAGACCCGATTAGATCATTTTATATTTTGGTTATTATAAAAATTCAGCGAAATTCTATCACAATTGTTCAATTTACGTCGCTCCTATTTCAGATAGCGTATTGGGCTAAGCGGCAACTCAAAGCGCATGAAATGGCGAGTAACATGCACTATTACACTTCTAGGATAAGGCAAACAGAGACCCGATTAGATCATTTTATATTACGGTTAATATAAGAATTCAGCGTAATTCTATCACATTTGTTCAACTTACGTCGCTCCTCTTTCAGATAGCGTACTGTGCTAGGCGGCATCTTAAAGCGCGTGGAATGGCGAGTAAAATGCACTATTAAACTTCTATGATAGGGCTATCAGAGACCCGATTAGATCATTTTATATTTTGGTTAATATAAGAATTCAGCGAAATTCTATCACATTTGTTCAATTTACGTCGCTCCTATTTCAGATAGCGTACTGGGCTAAGCGGCATCTCAAAGCGCATGAAATGGCGAGTAAAATGCACTATTAAAGTTCTAGGATAAGGCAAACAGAGACCCGATTAGATCATTTTATATTACGGTTAATATAAGAATTCAGCGTAATTCTGTCACATTTGTTCAACTTACGTAGCTCCTATTTCAGATAGCGTACTGGGCTAGGCGGCAACTTAAAGCGCGTGGAATATCGAGTAAAATACACTATCAAACTTCTATGATAGGGCAATCAGAGACCCGATTAGATCATTTCATATTTTGGTTAATATTAGAATTCAGCGAAATTCTATCACATTTGTTCAATTTACGTCGCTCCTATTTCAGATAGCGTATTGGGCTAAGCGGCATCTCAAAGCGCATGAAATGGCGAGTAAAGTGCACTACTAAACTTCTAGGATAAGGCAAACAGAGATCCGATTAGATCATTTTATATTACGGTTAATATAAGAATTCAGCGTAATTCTGTCACACTTGTTCAACTTACGTAGCTCCTATTTCAGATAGCGTACTGGGCTAGGCGGCATCTTAAAGCGCGTGGAATGGCGAGTAAAATGCACTATCAAACTTCTATGATAGGGCAATCAGAGACCCGATTAGATCATTTTGTATTTTGGTTAATATAAGAATTCAGCGAAATTCTATCACATTTGTTCAATTTACGTCGCTCCTATTTCAGATAGCGTATTGGGCTAAGCGGCATCTCAAAGCGCATGAAATGGCGAGTAAAATGCACTATTAAACTTCAAGGGTAAGGCAAACAGAGACCCGATTAGATCATTTTATATTACGGTCAATTTAAGAATTCAGCATAATTCTTTCTCATTTCTTCAATTTACGTCGCTCCTATTTCAGATAGCGTACTGGGCTAGGCGGCATCTTAAAGCGCATGGAATGGCGAGTAAAATGCACTATTAAACTTCTATGATAGGGCAATCAGAGACCCGATTAGATCATTTTATATTTTGGTTAATATAAGAATTCAGCGAAATTCTATCACATTTGTTCAACTTACGTCGCTCCTATTTCAGATAGCGCACTGGGCTAGGCGGAATCTCAAAGCGCGTGGAAGGGCGAGTTTAATGCACTACTAAACTTCTATGATCGGACAATCAGAGACCCGATTACATCATTTTATATTTTGGTTAATATAAGAATTCAGCGAAATTCTCTCACATTTGTTCAATTTACGTCGCTGATATTTCAGATAGCGTATTGGGCTAAGCGGCATCTCAAGGCGCAAGAAATGTGGAGTAAAATGCACTATTAAACTTCTAGGGTAGGGCAAACAGAGACCCGATAAGATCATTTTATATTATGGTTAATTTAAGAATTCAGCGAAATTCTATCACATTTGTTCCATTTACGTCGCTCCTATTTCAGATAGCGTATTGGGCTAAGCGGCATCATAAAGCGCGTGGAATGGCGAGTAAAATGCACTATTAAACTTCTAGGGTAAGGCAAACAGATACCCGATTAGATCATTTTATATTGCGGTTAATATAAGAATTCAGCGTAATTCTATCACATTTGTTCAACTTACGTCGCTCCTATTTCAGATAGCGTACTGGGCTAGGCGGCATCTTAAAGCGCGTGGAAGGGCGAGTAAAATGCACTACTAAACTTCTAGGGTAGGGCAAACAGAGACCCGATTAGATCATTTTATATTACGGTTAATATAAGAATTGAGCAAAATTCTATCACATTTGTTCAATTTACGTCGCTCCTATTTCAGATAGCGTACTGGGCTAGGCGGCATCCTAAAGCGCGCGGAATGGCGAGTAAAATGCACTATTAAACTTCTATGCTAGGGCAATCAGAGACCCGATTAGATCATTTTATATTTTGTTTAATATAAGATTTCAGGGAAATTCTATCACATTTGTTCAATTTACGTCGCTCCTATTTCAGATAGCGTACTGGGCTAGGCGGCATCTTAAAGCGCGTGGAAAGGCGAGTAAAATGCACTATTAAACTTCTATGATAGGGCAATCAGAGACCCGATTAGATCATTTAATATTTTGGTTAATATAAGAATTCAGCGTAATGCTATCACATTTGTTCAATTTACGTCGCTCCTATTACAGACAGCTTATTGG
This sequence comes from Macropis europaea, assembly GCA_916610135.2. Classification (NCBI taxonomy): domain Eukaryota; kingdom Metazoa; phylum Arthropoda; class Insecta; order Hymenoptera; family Melittidae; genus Macropis; species Macropis europaea. Next base: position 44,432 of record CAKAJE020000796.1, read on the forward strand.
GCTTAGCGGCATCTCAAAGCGCATGAAATGACGAGTGAAATGCACTATTAAACTTCTAGGGTTGGTCGAAGAAAGACCCAATTAGATCATTTTACATTAAGGTTAATATAAGAATTCAGGGAAATTCTATCACATTTGTTCAATTTACGTCGCTCCTATTTCAGATAGCGTATTGGGCTAAGCGGCATCTCAAAGCGCATGAAATGGCGAATAAAATGAGCTATTAAACTTCTAGGCTAGGGCGAACAGAGACCCGATTAGATCATTTTACATTATGGTTAATAAAAGAATTCAGCGAAATTCTATCACATTTGTTCAACTTACGTCGCTCCTATTGCAGATAGCGTATTGGGCTAAGTGGCATCTCAAAGCGCATGAAATGGCGAGTAAAATGCACTATTAAACTTCTATGATAGGGCAATCAGAGACCCGATTAGATCATTTTATATTTTGTTTAATAAAAGAAATCAGCGAAATTCTATCACATTTGTTCAACTTACGTCGCTGATATTTCAGATAGCGTATTGTGCTATGCGGCATCGCAAAGCGCAAGAAATGGCGAGTAAAATGCACTCTTAAACTTCTATGATAGGGCAATCGGAGACCCGATTAGATCGTTTTACATTTTGTTTAATATAAGATTTCAGGGACATTCTATCACATTTGTTTAATTTACGTCGCTCCTATTTCAGATAGCGTACTGGGCTAGGCGGCATCCTAAAGCGCGCGGAATGTCGAGTAAAATGCACTATTAAACTTCTAGGATAAGGCAAACAGAGACCCGATTAGATCATTTTATATTGCGGTTAATATAAGAATTCAGCGTAACTCTGACACATTTGTTCAACTTACGTAGCTCCTATTTCAGACAGCGTACTGGGCTAGGCGGCATCTTAAAGCGCGTGGAATGGCGGGTAAAATGCACTATTAAACTTCAATGATAGGGCAATCAGTGACCCGATTAGATCATTTTATGTTTTGGTTAATATAAGAATTCAGCGAAATTCTATCACATTTGTTCAATTTACGTCGCTCCTATTTCAGATAGCGTATTGGGCTAAGCGGCATCTAATGGCGCATGAAATGGCGAGTATAATGCACTATTAAACTTCTAGGATAAGGCAAACAGAGACACGATTAGATCATTTTATGTTACGGTTAATATAAGAATTCAGCGTAATTCTATCACATTTGTTCAAGTTACGTCGCTCCTATTTCTGATAGCGTACTGGGCTAGGCGGCATCTTAAAGCGCGTGGAAAGGCGAGTAAAATGCACTATCAAACTTCTATGATAGGGCAATCAGAGACCCGATTAGATCATTTTATATTTTGGTTAATATAAGAATTCAGCGAAATTCTCTCACATTTGTTCAATTTACGTCGCTGATATTTCAGATAGCGTATTGGACTAAGCGGCATCTCAAAGCGCAAGAAATGTTGAGTAAAATGCACTATTAAACTTCTAGGGTAGTGCAAACAGAGACCCGATAAGATCATTTTATATTATGGTTAATTTAAGAATTCAGCGAAATTCTCTCAGATTTGTTCAATTTACGTCGCTGATATTTCAGATAGCGTATTGGGCTAAGCGGCATCTCAAAGCGCGAGAAATGGCGAGTAAAATGCACTATTAAACTTCTAGGGTAGGGCAAACAGAGACCCGATTAGATCATTTTATATTTTGGTTAATATAAGAATTCAGCGAAATTCTATCACATTTGTTCAATTTACATCGCTCCTATTTCAGATAGCGTATTGGGCTAAGCGGCATCTCAAAGCGCATGAAATGACGAATAAAATGCACAATTAAGCTTCTACGCTAGGGCGAACAGAGACCCGATTAGATCATTTTACGTTATGGTTAATAAAAGAATACAGCGAAATTCTATCACATTTGATCAATTTACATCGCTCCTATTTCAGCTAGCGTATTGGGCTAAGCGGCATCTTAAAGCGCATGAAATGACGAGTAAAATACACTATTAAACTCCTAGGGTAGGGCAAACAGAGACCCCATTAGATCATTTTATATTATGGTTAATTTAAGAATTCAGCGAAATTCTATCACATTTGTTCAATTTACGTCGCTCCTATTTCAGATAGCGTATTGGGCTAAGCGGCATCTCAAAGCGCATGAAATGGCGAGTAAAATGCGCTATTAAACTTCTAGTGTAGGGCAAACAGAGACCCGATTAGATCATTTTATATTATGGTTAATTTAAGAAATCAGTGAAATTCTATCACATTTGTTCAATTTACGTCGCTCCTATTGCAGATAGCGTATTGGGCTAAGCGGCATCTTAAAGCGCGTGGAATGGCGAGTAAAATTCACTATTAAACTTCAATGATAGGGCAATCAGAGACCCGATTTGATCATTTTTTATTTTGGTTAATATAAGAATTCAGCGAAATTCTATCACATTTGGTCAATTTACGTCGCTCCTATTTCAGATAGCTTATTGGGCTAAGCGGCATCTCAAAGCGCATGAAATGACTAGTGAAATGCACTATTAAACTTCTAGGGTAGGGCGAACGAAGACCCGATTAGATCATTTTACATTGAGGTTAATATAAGAATTCAGCGAAATTCTATCACATTTGTTCAATTTACGTCGCTCCTATTTCAGATAGCGTATTGGGCTAAGCGGCATCTCAAAGCGCATGAAATGGCGAGTAAAATGCACTAGTAAACTTCTAGGGTAGGGCAATCAGAGACCCGATTAGATCATTTTATATTACGGTTAATATAAGAATTCAGCGTAATTCTATCACATTTGTTCAACTTACGTCGCTCCTCTTTCAGATAGCGTACTGGGCTAGGCGGCATCTTAAAGCGCGTGGAATGGCGAGTAAAATGCACTATTAAACTTCTATGATAGGGCTATCAGAGACCCGATTAGATCATTTTATATTTTGGTTAATATAAGAATTCAGCGAAATTCTATCACATTTGTTCAATTTACGTCACTCCTATTTCAGATAGCGTACTGGGCTAAGCGGCATCTCAAAGCGCATGAAATGGCGAGTAAAATGCACTATTAAAGTTCTAGGATAAGGCAAACAGAGACCCGATCAGATCATTTTATATTACGGTTAATATAAGAATTCAGCGTAATTCTGTCACATTTGTTCAACTTACGTAGCTCCTATTTCAGATAGCGTACTGGGCTAGGCGGCAACTTAAAGCGCGTGGAATATCGAGTAAAACACACTATCAAACTTCTATGATAGGGCAATCAGAGACCCGATTAGATCATTTCATATTTTGGTTAATATTAGAATTCAGCGAAATTCTATCACATTTGTTCAATTTACGTCGCTCCTATTTCAGATAGCGTATTGGGCTAAGCGGCATCTCAAAGCGCATGAAATGGCGAGTAAAGTGCACTACTAAACTTCTAGGATAAGGCAAACAGAGATCCGATTAGATCATTTTATATTACGGTTAATATAAGAATTCAGCGTAATTCTGTCACACTTGTTCAATTTACGTTGCTCCTATTTCAAATAGCGTACTCGGATAGGCGGCATCTTAAAGCGCGTGGAATGGCGAGTAAAATGCACTATTAAACTTCTAGAGTAGGGCGAACAGAGACCCGATTAGATCATTTTACATTAAGGTTAATATAAGAATTCAGCGTAATTCTGTCACATTTGTTCAACTTACGTAGCTCCTATTTCAGATAGCGTACTGGGCTAGGCGGCATCTTAAAGCGCGTGGAATGGCGAGTAAAATGCACTATCAAACTTCTATGATAGGGCAATCAGAGACCCGATTAGATCATTTTGTATTTTGGTTAATATAAGAATTCAGCGAAATTCTATCACATTTGTTCAATTTACGTCGCTCCTATTTCAGATAGCGTATTGGGCTAAGCGGCATCTCAAAGCGCATGAAATGGCGAGTAAAATGCACTATTAAACTTCAAGGGTAAGGCAAACAGAGACCCGATTAAATCATTTTATATTACGGTCAATTTAAGAATTCAGCATAATTCTTTCTCATTTCTTCAATTTACGTCGCTCCTATTTCAGATAGCGTACTGGGCTAGGCGGCATCTTAAAGCGCATGGAATGGCGAGTAAAATGCACTATTAAACTTCTATGATAGGGCAATCAGAGACCCGATTAGATCATTTTATATTTTGGTTAATATAAGAATTCAGCGAAATTCTATCACATTTGTTCAACTTACGTCGCTCCTATTTCAGATAGCGTACTGGGCTAGGCGGAATCTCAAAGCGCGTGGAAGGGCGAGTTTAATGCACTACTAAACTTCTATGATCGGGCAATCAGAGACCCGATTACATCATTTTATATTTTGGTTAATATAAGAATTCAGCGAAATTCTCTCACATTTGTTCAATTTACGTCGCTGATATTTCAGATAGCGTATTGGGCTAAGCGGCATCTCAAGGCGCAAGAAATGTGGAGTAAAATGCACTATTAAACTTCTAGGGTAGGGCAAACAGAGACCCGATAAGATCATTTTATATTATGGTTAATTTAAGAATTCAGCGAAATTCTATCACATTTGTTCCATTTACGTCGCTCCTATTTCAGATAGCGTACTGGGCTAGGCGGCATCCTAAAGCGCGCGGAATGGCGAGTAAAATGCACTATTAAACTTCTATGCTAGGGCAATCAGAGACCCGATTAGATCATTTTATATTTTGTTTAATATAAGATTTCAGGGAAATTCTATCACATTTGTTCAATTTACGTCGCTCCTATTTCAGATAGCGTACTGGGCTAGGCGGCATCTTAAAGCGCGTGGAAAGGCGAGTAAAATGCACTATTAAACTTCTATGATAGGGCAATCAGAGACCCGATTAGATCATTTAATATTTTGGTTAATATAAGAATTCAGCGTAATGCTATCACATTTGTTCAATTTACGTCGCTCCTATTACAGACAGCTTATTGGGCTTAGCGGCATCTCAAAGCGCATGAAATGACGAGTGAAATGCACTATTAAACTTCTAGGGTTGGTCGAAGAAAGACCCAATTAGATCATTTTACATTAAGGTTAATATAAGAATTCAGGGAAATTCTATCACATTTGTTCAATTTACGTCGCTCCTATTTCAGATAGCGTACTGGGCTAGGCGGCATCTTAAAGCGCGTGGAAGGGCGAGTAAAATGCACTACTAAACTTCTAGGGTAGGGCAAACAGAGACCCGATTAGATCATTTTATATTACGGTTAATATAAGAATTCAGAGTAATTCTATCACATTTGTTCAATTTACGTCGCCCCTATTTCAGATAGCGTATTGGGCTAAGCGGCATCTCAAAGCGCATGAAATGGCGAGTCAAATGCACTGTTCAACTTCTATGATAGGGAAATCAGAGACCCGATTAGATTATTTTATATTTTGGTTAATATAATAATTCAGCGAAATTCTATCACATTTGTTCAATTTACGTCGCTCCTATTTCAGATAGCGTATTGGGCTAAGCGGCATCTCAAAGCGCATGAAATGGCGAGTAAAATGCACTAGTAAACTTCTAGGGTAGGGCAATCAGAGACCCGATTAGATCATTTTATATTTTGGTTAATATAAGAATTCAGCGAAATTCTATCACATTTGTTCAATTTACGTCGCTCCTATTTCAGATAGCGTATTGGGCTAAGCGGCATCTCAAAGCGCATGAAATGGCGAGTAAAATGCACTAGTAAACTTCTAGGGTAGGGCAATCAGAGACCCGATTAGATCATTTTATATTTTGGTTAATATAAGAATTCCGCGAAATTTTATCACATTTGTTCAATTTACGTCGCTCCTATTTCAGATAGCTTATTGGGCTAAGCGGCATCGCAAAGCGCATGAAATGACGAGTGAAATGCACTATTACACTTCTAGGGTAGGGCAAACAGAGACCCGATTAGATCATTTTACATTAAGGTTAATATAAGAATTCAGGGAAATTCTATCACATTTGTTCAACATACGTCGCTCCTATTTCAGATAGCGTACTGGGCTAGGCGGCATCTTAAAGCGCGTGGAATGGCGAGTAAAATGCACTATTAAACTTCTAGAGTAGGGCGAACAGAGACCCGATTAGATCATTTTACATTAAGGTTAATATAAGAATTCAGCGTAATTCTGTCACATTTGTTCAACTTACGTAGCTCCTATTTCAGATAGCGTACTGGGCTAGGCGGCATCTTAAAGCGCGTGGAATGGCGAGTAAAATGCACTATCAAACTTCTATGATAGGGCAATCAGAGACCCGATTAGATCATTTAATATTTTGGTTAATATAAGAATTCAGCGTAATGCTATCACATTTGTTCAATTTACGTCGCTCCTATTACAGACAGCTTATTGGGCTTAGCGGCATCTCAAAGCGCATGAAATGACGAGTGAAATGCACTATTAAACTTCTAGGGTTGGTCGAAGAAAGACCCAATTAGATCATTTTATATTAAGGTTAATATAAGAATTCAGGGAAATTCTATCACATTTGTTCAATTTACGTCGCTCCTATTTCAGATAGCGTATTGGGCTAAGCGGCATCTCAAAGCGCATGAAATGGCGAATAAAATGAGCTATTAAACTTCTAGGCTAGGGCGAACAGAGACCCGATTAGATCATTTTACATTATGGTTAATAAAAGAATTCAGCGAAATTCTATCACATTTGTTCAACTTACGTCGCTCCTATTGCAGATAGCGTATTGGGCTAAGTGGCATCTCAAAGCGCATGAAATGGCGAGTAAAATGCACTATTAAACTTCTATGATAGGGCAATCAGAGACCCGATTAGATCATTTTATATTTTGTTTAATAAAAGAAATCAGCGAAATTCTATCACATTTGTTCAACTTACGTCGCTGATATTTCAGATAGCGTATTGTGCTATGCGGCATCGCAAAGCGCAAGAAATGGCGAGTAAAATGCACTCTTAAACTTCTATGATAGGGCAATCGGAGACCCGATTAGATCGTTTTACATTTTGTTTAATATAAGATTTCAGGGACATTCTATCACATTTGTTTAATTTACGTCGCTGCTATTTCAGATAGCGTTTTGGGCTAAGCGGCATCTCAAAGCGCATGAAATGGCGAATAAAATGCACTATTAAACTTCTAGGCGAGGGCGAACAGAGACCCGATTAGATCATTTTACATTTTGCTTAATAAAAGAATTCAGCGAAATTCTATCACATTTGCTCAATTTACGTCGCTCCTATTACAGATAGCTTATTGTGCTTAGCGGCATCTCAAAGCGCATGAAGTGACGAGTGAAATGCACTATTAAACTTCTGGGGTAGAGCAAACAGAGACCCGATTAGATCATTTTATATTATGGTTAATTTAGGAATTCAGCAAAATTCTATCTCATTTGTTCAATTTACGTCGCTCCTATTTCAGATAGCGTACTGGGCTAGGCGGCATCCTAAAGCGCGCGGAATGGCGAGTAAAATGCACTATTAAACTTCTATGCTAGGGCATCAGAGACCCGATTAGATCATTTTATATTATGGTTAATTTAGGAATTCAGCAAAATTCTATCACATTTGTTCAATTTACGTCGCTCCTATTTCAGATAGCGTACTGGGCTAGGCGGCATCCTAAAGCGCGCGGAATGTCGAGTAAAATGCACTATTAAACTTCTAGGATAAGGCAAACAGAGACCCGATTAGATCATTTTATATTGCGGTTAATATAAGAATTCAGCGTAACTCTGACACATTTGTTCAACTTACGTAGCTCCTATTTCAGACAGCGTACTGGGCTAGGCGGCATCTTAAAGCGCGTGGAATGGCGGGTAAAATGCACTATTAAACTTCAATGATAGGGCAATCAGTGACCCGATTAGATCATTTTATGTTTTGGTTAATATAAGAATTCAGCGAAATTCTATCACATTTGTTCAATTTACGTCGCTCCTATTTCAGATAGCGTATTGGGCTAAGCGGCATCTAATGGCGCATGAAATGGCGAGTATAATGCACTATTAAACTTCTAGGATAAGGCAAACAGAGACCCGATTAGATCATTTTATGTTACGGTTAATATAAGAATTCAGCGTAATTCTATCACATTTGTTCAAGTTACGTCGCTCCTATTTCTGATAGCGTACTGGGCTAGGCGGCATCTTAAAGCGCGTGGAAAGGCGAGTAAAATGCACTATCAAACTTCTATGATAGGGCAATCAGAGACCCGATTAGATCATTTTATATTTTGGTTAATATAAGAATTCAGCGAAATTCTCTCACATTTGTTCAATTTACGTCGCTGATATTTCAGATAGCGTATTGGACTAAGCGGCATCTCAAAGCGCAAGAAATGTTGAGTAAAATGCACTATTAAACTTCTAGGGTAGTGCAAACAGAGACCCGATAAGATCATTTTATATTATGGTTAATTTAAGAATTCAGCGAAATTCTCTCAGATTTGTTCAATTTACGTCGCTGATATTTCAGATAGCGTATTGGGCTAAGCGGCATCTCAAAGCGCGAGAAATGGCGAGTAAAATGCACTATTAAACTTCTAGGGTAGGGCAAACAGAGACCCGATTAGATCATTTTATATTTTGGTTAATATAAGAATTCAGCGAAATTCTATCACATTTGTTCAATTTACATCGCTCCTATTTCAGATAGCGTATTGGGCTAAGCGGCATCTCAAAGCGCATGAAATGACGAATAAAATGCACAATTAAGCTTCTACGCTAGGGCGAACAGAGACCCGATTAGATCATTTTACGTTATGGTTAATAAAAGAATACAGCGAAATTCTATCACATTTGATCAATTTACATCGCTCCTATTTCAGCTAGCGTATTGGGCTAAGCGGCATCTTAAAGCGCATGAAATGACGAGTAAAATACACTATTAAACTTCTAGGGTAGGGCAAACAGAGACCCCATTAGATCATTTTATATTATGGTTAATTTAAGAATTCAGCGAAATTCTATCACATTTGTTCAATTTACGTCGCTCCTATTTCAGATAGCGTATTGGGCTAAGCGGCATCTCAAAGCGCATGAAATGGCGAGTAAAATGCGCTATTAAACTTCTAGTGTAGGGCAAACAGAGACCCGATTAGATCATTTTATATTATGGTTAATTTAAGAATGCAGTGAAATTCTATCACATTTGTTCAATTTACGTCGCTCCTATTGCAGATAGCGTATTGGGCTAAGCGGCATCTTAAAGCGCGTGGAATGGCGAGTAAAATTCACTATTAAACTTCTATGATAGGGCAATCAGAGACCCGATTTGATCATTTTTTATTTTGGTTAATATAAGAATTCAGCGAAATTCTATCACATTTGGTCAATTTACGTCGCTCCTATTTCAGATAGCTTATTGGGCTAAGCGGCATCTCAAAGCGCATGAAATGACTAGTGAAATGCACTATTAAACTTCTAGGGTAGGGCGAACGAAGACCCGATTAGATCATTTTACATTGAGGTTAATATAAGAATTCAGCGAAATTCTATCACATTTGTTCAATTTACGTCGCTCCTATTTCAGATAGCGTATTGGGCTAAGCGGCATCTCAAAACGCATGAAATGGCGAGTAGAATGCACTATTAAACTTCTAGGGTAGGGCAAACAGAGGCGCGATAAGATCATTTTACATTATGGTTAATAAAAGAATTCAGCGAAATTCTATCACATTTGTTCAACTTACGTCGCTCGTATTTCAGATAGCGTATTGGGCTAAGCGGCATCTCAAAGCGCATGAAATGGCGAGTGAAATGCACTATTAATCTTCTAGGGTAGGGCAATCAAAGACCCGATTAGATCATTTTATATTATGGTTAATTTAAGAATTCAGCGAAATTCTATCACATTTGTTCAATTTACGTCGCTCCTATTTCAGATAGCGTATTGGGCTAAGCGGCATCTCAAAGCGCATGAAATGGCGAGGAAAATGCACTATTAAACTTCTAGGGTAAGGCAAACAGAGACCCGATTAGATCATTTTATATTACGGTTAATATAAGAATTCAGAGTAATTCTATCACATTTGTTCAATTTACGTCGCCCCTATTTCAGATAGCGTATTGGGCTAAGCGGCATCTCAAAGCGCATGAAATGGCGAGTCAAATGCACTGTTAAACTTCTATGATAGGGAAATCAGAGACCCGATTAGATCATTTTATATTTTGGTTAATATAAGAATTCAGCGAAATTCTCTCACATTTGTTCAATTTACGTCGCTGATATTTCAGATAGCGTATTGGACTAAGCGGCATCTCAAAGCGCAAGAAATGTTGAGTAAAATGCACTATTAAACTTCTAGGGTAGTGCAAACAGAGACCCGATAAGATCATTTTATATTATGGTTAATTTAAGAATTCAGCGAAATTCTCTCAGATTTGTTCAATTTACGTCGCTGATATTTCAGATAGCGTATTGGGCTAAGCGGCATCTCAAAGCGCGAGAAATGGCGAGTAAAATGCACTATTAAACTTCTAGGGTAGGGCAAACAGAGACCCGATTAGATCATTTTATATTTTGGTTAATATAAGAATTCAGCGAAATTCTATCACATTTGTTCAATTTACATCGCTCCTATTTCAGATAGCGTATTGGGCTAAGCGGCATCTCAAAGCGCATGAAATGACGAATAAAATGCACAATTAAGCTTCTACGCTAGGGCGAACAGAGACCCGATTAGATCATTTTACGTTATGGTTAATAAAAGAATACAGCGAAATTCTATCACATTTGATCAATTTACATCGCTCCTATTTCAGCTAGCGTATTGGGCTAAGTGGCATCTTAAAGCGCATGAAATGACGAGTAAAATACACTATTAAACTTCTAGGGTAGGGCAAACAGAGACCCCATTAGATCATTTTATATTATGGTTAATTTAAGAATTCAGCGAAATTCTATCACATTTGTTCAATTTACGTCGCTCCTATTTCAGATAGCGTATTGGGCTAAGCGGCATCTCAAAGCGCATGAAATGGCGAGTAAAATGCACTATTAAACTTCTAGGGTAGGGCAAACAGAGACCCGATTAGATCATTTTATATTATGGTTAATTTAAGAATTCAGTGAAATTCTATCACATTTGTTCAATTTACGTCGCTCCTATTGCAGATAGCGTATTGGGCTAAGCGGCATCTTAAAGCGCGTGGAACGGCGAGTAAAATTCACTATTAAACTTCTATGATAGGGCAATCAGAGACCCGATTTGATCATTTTTTATTTTGGTTAATATAAGAATTCAGCGAAATTCTATCACATTTGGTCAATTTACGTCGCTCCTATTTCAGATAGCTTATTGGGCTAAGCGGCATCTCAAAGCGCATGAAATGACTAGTGAAATGCACTATTAAACTTCTAGGGTAGGGCGAACGAAGACCCGATTAGATCATTTTACATTGAGGTTAATATAAGAATTCAGCGAAATTCTATCACATTTGTTCAATTTACGTCGCTCCTATTTCAGATAGCGTATTGGGCTAAGCGGCATCTCAAAGCGCATGAAATGGCGAGTGAAATGCACTATTAATCTTCTAGGGTAGGGCAATCAAAGACCCGATTAGATCATTTTATATTATGGTTAATTTAAGAATTCAGCGAAATTCTATCACATTTGTTCAATTTACGTCGCTCCTATTTCAGATAGCGTATTGGGCTAAGCGGCATCTCATAGCGCATGAAATGGCGAGGAAAATGCACTATTAAACTTCTAGGGTAAGGCAAACAGAGACCCGATTAGATCATTTTATATTACGGTTAATATAAGAATTCAGAGTAATTCTATCACGTTTGTTCAATTTACGTCGCCCCTATTTCAGATAGCGTATTGGGCTAAGCGGCATCTCAAAGCGCATGAAATGGCGAGTCAAATGCACTGTTAAACTTCTATGATAGGGAAATCAGAGACCCGATTAGATTATTTTATATTTTGGTTAATATAATAATTCAGCGAAATTCTAACACATTTGTTCCATTTACGTCGCTCCTATTTCAGATAGCGTACTGGGCTAGGCGGCATCTCAAAGCGCATGAAATAGCGAGTAAAATGCACTATTAAACTTCTAGGGTAGGGCAATCAGAGACCCGACTAGATCATTTTATATTATGGTTAATTTAAGAATTCAGCAAAATTCTATCACATTTGTTCAGTTTACGTCGCTCCTATTTCAGATAGCGTACTGGGCTAGGCGGCATCTTAAAGCGCATGGAATGGCGACTAAAATGCACTATTAAACTTCTATAATAGGGCAATCAGAGACCAGATTAGATCATTTTATATTTTGGTTAATATAAGAATTCAGCGAAATTCTATCACATTTGTTCAATTTACGTCGCTCCTATTTCAGATAGCGTATTGGGCTAAGCGGCATCTCAAAGCGCATGAAATGGCGAGTAAAATGCACTAGTAAACTTCTAGGGTAGGGCAATCAGAGACCCGATTAGATCATTTTATATTTTGATTATTATAAAAATGCAGCGAAATTCTATCACAATTGTTCAATTTACGTCGCTCCTATTTCAGATAGCGTATTGGGCTAAGCGGCAGCTCAAAGCGCATGAAATGGCGAGTAACATGCACTATTACACTTCTAGGATAAGGCAAACAGAGACCCGATTAGATCATTTTATATTACGGTTAATATAAGAATTCAGCGTAATTCTATCACATTTGTTCAACTTACGTCGCTGCTCTTTCAGATAGCGTACTGGGCTAGGCGGCATCTTAAAGCGCGTGGAATGGCGAGTAAAATGCACTATTAAACTTCTATGATAGGGCTATCAGAGACCCGATTAGATCATTTTATATTTTGGTTAATATAAGAATTCAGCGAAATTCTATCACATTTGTTCAATTTACGTCGTTCCTATTTCAGATAGCGTATTGGGCTAAGCGGCATCTCAAAGCGCATGAAATGGCGAGTAAAATGCACTATTAAACTTCTAGGGTAGGGCAAACAGAGGCGCGATAAGATCATTTTACGTTATGGTTAATAAAAGAATTCAGCGAAATTCTATCACATTTGTTCAACTTACGTCGCTCGTATTTCAGATAGCGTATTGGGCTAAGCGGCATCTCAAAGCGCATGAAATGGCGAGTGAAATGCACTATTAATCTTCTAGGGTAGGGCAATCAAAGACCCGATTAGATCATTTTATATTATGGTTAATTTAAGAATTCAGCGAAATTCTATCACATTTGTTCAATTTACGTCGCTCCTATTTCAGATAGCGTATTGGGCTAAGCGGCATCTCAAAGCGCATGAAATGGCGAGGAAAATGCACTATTAAACTTCTAGGGTAAGGCAAACAGAGACCCGATTAGATCATTTTATATTACGGTTAATATAAGAATTCAGAGTAATTCTATCACATTTGTTCAATTTACGTCGCCCCTATTTCAGATAGCGTATTGGGCTAAGCGGCATCTCAAAGCGCATGAAATGGCGAGTCAAATGCACTGTTAAACTTCTATGATAGGGAAATCAGAGACCCGATTAGATTATTTTATATTTTGGTTAATATAATAATTCAGCGAAATTCTAACACATTTGTTCCATTTACGTCGCTCCTATTTCAGATAGCGTACTGGGCTAGGCGGCATCTCAAAGCGCATGAAATAGCGAGTAAAATGCACTATTAAACTTCTAGGGTAGGGCAATCAGAGACCCGATTAGATCATTTTATATTTTGGTTAATATAAGAATTCAGCGAAATTCTATCACATTTGCTCAATTTACGTCGCTCCTATTACAGATAGCTTATTGTGCTTAGCGGCATCTCAAAGCGCATGAAGTGACGAGTGAAATACACTATTAAACTTCTGGGGTAGAGCAAACAGAGACCCGATTAGATCATTTTATATTATGGTTAATTTAGGAATTCAGCAAAATTCTATCACATTTGTTCAATTTACGTCGCTCCTATTTCAGATAGCGTACTGGGCTAGGCGGCATCCTAAAGCGCGCGGAATGTCGAGTAAAATGCACTATTAAACTTCTATGCTAGGGCAATCAGAGACCTGATTAGATCATTTTATATTTTGTTTAATATAAGATTTCAGGGAAATTCTATCACATTTGTTCAATTTACGTCGCTCCTATTTCAGATAGCGTACTGGGCTAGGCGGCATCTTAAAGCGCGTGGAAAGGCGAGTAAAATGCACTATTAAACTTCTATGATAGGGCAATCAGAGACCCGATTAGATCATTTAATATTTTGGTTAATATAAGAATTCAGCGTAATGCTATCACATTTGTTCAATTTACGTCGCTCCTATTACAGACAGCTTATTGGGCTTAGCGGCATCTCAAAGCGCATGAAATGACGAGTGAAATGCACTATTAAACTTCTAGGGTAGGGCAAACAGAGACCCGATTAGATCATTTTATATTATGGTTAATTTAAGAATTCAGCGAAATTCTATCACATTTGTTCAATTTACGTCGCTCCTATTTCAGATAGCGTATTGGGCTAAGCGGCATCTCAAAGCGCATGAAATGGCGAGTAAAATGCACTATTAAACTTCTAGGGTAGGGCAAACAGAGACCCGATTAGATCATTTTATATTATGGTTAATTTAAGAATTCAGCGAAATTCTATCACATTTGTTCAATTTACGTCGTTCCTATTTCAGATAGCGTCCTGGGCTAAGCGGCATCTAATAGCGCATGAAATGGCGAGTATAATGCACTATTAAACTTCTAGGATAAGGCAAACAGAGACCCGATTAGATCATTTTATGTTATGGTTAATATAAGAATTCAGCGTAATTCTATCACATTTGTTCAAGTTACGTCGCTCCTATTTCAGATAGCGTACTGGGCTAGGCGGCATCTTAAAGCGCGTGGAATGGCGAGTAAAATGAACTACCAAACTTCTATGATAGGTCAATCAGGCACTCGATTAGATCATTTTATATTTTGTTTAATACAAGATTTCAGGGAAATTTTATCTCATTTGTTCAATTTACGTCGCTCCTATTTCAGTTAGCGTATTCGGCTAAGCGGCATCTCAAAGAGCATGAAATGGCGAATAAAATGCAATAGTAAACTTCTAGGCTAGGGCGAACAGAGACCCGATTAGATCATTTTACATTATGGTTAATAAAAGAATTCAGCGAAATTCTATCACATTTGTTCCTCTTACGTCGCTCGTATTCCAGATAGCGTATTGGGCTACGCGGCATCTCAAAGCGCATGAAATGGCGAGTAAAATGCACTATTAAACTTCTAGGGTAGGGCAAACAGAGTCCCGATAAGATCAATTTATATTATGGTTAATTTAAGAATTCAGCGAAATTCAATCACATTTGTTCAATTTACGTCGCTCCTATTTCAGATAGCGTATTGGGCTAAGCGGCATCTCAAAGCGCATGAAATGGCGAGTAAAATGCACTATTAAACTTCTAGGGTAGGGCAAACAGAGACCCGATTAGATCATTTTATATTATGGTTAATTTAAGAATTCAGCGAAATTCTATCACATTTGTTCAATTTACGTCGCTCCTATTGCAGATAGCGTATTGGGCTAAGCGGCATCTTAAAGCGCGTGGAATGGCGAGTAAAATTCACTATTAAACTTCTATGATAGGGCAATCAGAGATCCGATTTGATCATTTTATATTTTGGTTAATATAAGAATTCAGCGAAATTCTATCACATTTGGTCAATTTACGTCGCTCCTATTTCAGATAGCTTATTGGGCTAAGCGGCATCTCAAAGCGCATGAAATGACGAGTGAAATGCACTATTAAACTTCTAGGGTAGGGCGAACGAAGACCCGATTAGATCATTTTACATTGAGGTTAATATAAGAATTCAGCGAAATTCTATCACATTTGTTCAATTTACGTCGCTCCTATTTCAGATAGCGTATTGGGCTAAGCGGCATCTCAAAGCGCGTGGAATGGCGAGTAAAATGCACTATTAAACTTCTATGGTAGGGCAATCAGAGAACCGATTAGATCATTTTATATTACGGTTAATATAAGAATTCAGCGTAATTCTATCACATTTGTTCAACTTTCGTCGCTCCTATTTCAGATAGCGTACTGAGCTAGGAGGCATCTTAAAGCGCGTGGAATGGCGAGTAAAATGCAATATTAAACTTCTATGATAGGGCAATCAGAGACCCGATTAGATCATTTTATATTACGGTTAATATAAGAATTCAGCGTAATTCTGTCACATTTGTTCAACTTACGTAGCTCCTATTTCAGATAGCGTACTGGGCTAGGCGGCAACTTAAAGCGCGTGGAATATCGAGTAAAATACACTATCAAACTTCTATGATAGGGCAATCAGAGACCCGATTAGATCATTTCATATTTTGGTTAATATTAGAATTCAGCGAAATTCTATCACATTTGTTCAATTTACGTCGCTCCTATTTCAGATAGCTTATTGGGCTAAGCGGCATCTCAAAGCGCATGAAATGGCGAGTAAAGTGCACTACTAAACTTCTAGGATAAGGCAAACAGAGATCCGATTAGATCATTTTATATTACGGTTAATATAAGAATTCAGCGTAATTCTGTCACATTTGTTCAATTTACGTTGCTCCTATTTCAAATAGCGTACTCGGATAGGCGGCATCTTAAAGCGCGTGGAATGGCGAGTAAAATGCACTATTAAACTTCTAGAGTAGGGCGAACAGAGACCCGATTAGATCATTTTACATTAAGGTTAATATAAGAATTCAGCGTAATTCTGTCACATTTGTTCAACTTACGTAGCTCCTATTTCAGATAGCGTACTGGGCTAGGCGGCACCTTAAAGCGCGTGGAATGGCGGGTAAAATGCACTATTAAACTTCAATGATAGGGCAATCAGAGACCCGATTAGATCATTTTATGTTTTGGTTAGTATAAGAATTCAGCGAAATTCTATCACATTTGTTCAATTTACGTCGCTCCTATTTCAGATAGCGTACTGGGCTAAGCGGCATCTCAAAGCGCATGAAATAGCGAGTAAAATGCACTATTAAACTTCTAGGATAAGGCAAACAGCGACCCGATTAGATCATTTTATATTACGGTAAATATAAGAATTCAGCGTAATTCTGTCACATTTGTTCAACTTACGTAACTCCTATTTCAGATAGCGTATTGGTCTAAGCGGCATCTCAAAGCGCATGAAATGGCGAGTAAAATGCACTATTAAACTTCTAGGATAAGGCAAACAGAGACCCGATTAGATCATTTTATAATGCGGTTAATATAAGAATTCAGCGTAACTCTGACACATTTGTTCAACTTACGTAGCTCCTATTTCAGACAGCGTACTGGGCTAGGCGGCATCCTAAAGCGCGCGGAATGTCGAGTAAAATGCACTATTAAACTTCTATGCTAGGGCAATCAGAGACCTGATTAGATCATTTTATATTTTGTTTAATATAAGATTTCAGGGAAATTCTATCACATTTGTTCAATTTACGTCGCTCCTATTTCAGATAGCGTACTGGGCTAGGCGGCATCTTAAAGCGCGTGGAAAGGCGAGTAAAATGCACTATTAAACTTCTATGATAGGGCAATCAGAGACCCGATTAGATCATTTAATATTTTGGTTAATATAAGAATTCAGCGTAATGCTATCACATTTGTTCAATTTACGTCGCTCCTATTACAGACAGCTTATTGGGCTTAGCGGCATCTCAAAGCGCATGAAATGACGAGTGAAATGCACTATTAAACTTCTAGGGTAGGGCAAACAGAGACCCGATTAGATCATTTTATATTATGGTTAATTTAAGAATTCAGCGAAATTCTATCACATTTGTTCAATTTACGTCGCTCCTATTTCAGATAGCGTATTGGGCTAAGCGGCATCTCAAAGCGCATGAAATGGCGAGTAAAATGCACTATTAAACTTCTAGGGTAGGGCAAACAGAGACCCGATTAGATCATTTTATATTATGGTTAATTTAAGAATTCAGCGAAATTCTATCACATTTGTTCAATTTACGTCGTTCCTATTTCAGATAGCGTCCTGGGCTAAGCGGCATCTAATAGCGCATGAAATGGCGAGTATAATGCACTATTAAACTTCTAGGATAAGGCAAACAGAGACCCGATTAGATCATTTTATGTTATGGTTAATATAAGAATTCAGCGTAATTCTATCACATTTGTTCAAGTTACGTCGCTCCTATTTCAGATAGCGTACTGGGCTAGGCGGCATCTTAAAGCGCGTGGAATGGCGAGTAAAATGAACTACCAAACTTCTATGATAGGTCAATCAGGCACTCGATTAGATCATTTTATATTTTGTTTAATACAAGATTTCAGGGAAATTTTATCTCATTTGTTCAATTTACGTCGCTCCTATTTCAGTTAGCGTATTCGGCTAAGCGGCATCTCAAAGAGCATGAAATGGCGAATAAAATGCAATAGTAAACTTCTAGGCTAGGGCGAACAGAGACCCGATTAGATCATTTTACATTATGGTTAATAAAAGAATTCAGCGAAATTCTATCACATTTGTTCCTCTTACGTCGCTCGTATTCCAGATAGCGTATTGGGCTACGCGGCATCTCAAAGCGCATGAAATGGCGAGTAAAATGCACTATTAAACTTCTAGGGTAGGGCAAACAGAGTCCCGATAAGATCAATTTATATTATGGTTAATTTAAGAATTCAGCGAAATTCAATCACATTTGTTCAATTTACGTCGCTCCTATTTCAGATAGCGTATTGGGCTAAGCGGCATCTCAAAGCGCATGAAATGGCGAGTAAAATGCACTATTAAACTTCTAGGGTAGGCAAACAGAGACCCGATTAGATCATTTTATATTATGGTTAATTTAAGAATTCAGCGAAATTCTATCACATTTGTTCAATTTACGTCGCTCCTATTGCAGATAGCGTATTGGGCTAAGCGGCATCTTAAAGCGCGTGGAATGGCGAGTAAAATTCACTATTAAACTTCTATGATAGGGCAATCAGAGATCCGATTTGATCATTTTATATTTTGGTTAATATAAGAATTCAGCGAAATTCTATCACATTTGGTCAATTTACGTCGCTCCTATTTCAGATAGCTTATTGGGCTAAGCGGCATCTCAAAGCGCATGAAATGACGAGTGAAATGCACTATTAAACTTCTAGGGTAGGGCGAACGAAGACCCGATTAGATCATTTTACATTGAGGTTAATATAAGAATTCAGCGAAATTCTATCACATTTGTTCAATTTACGTCGCTCCTATTTCAGATAGCGTATTGGGCTAAGCGGCATCTCGAAGCGCGTGGAATGGCGAGTAAAATGCACTATTAAACTTCTATGGTAGGGCAATCAGAGAACCGATTAGATCATTTTATATTACGGTTAATATAAGAATTCAGCGTAATTCTATCACATTTGTTCAACTTTCGTCGCTCCTATTTCAGATAGCGTACTGAGCTAGGAGGCATCTTAAAGCGCGTGGAATGGCGAGTAAAATGCAATATTAAACTTCTATGATAGGGCAATCAGAGACCCGATTAGATCATTTTATATTACGGTTAATATAAGAATTCAGCGTAATTCTGTCACATTTGTTCAACTTACGTAGCTCCTATTTCAGATAGCGTACTGGGCTAGGCGGCAACTTAAAGCGCGTGGAATATCGAGGAAAATACACTATCAAACTTCTATGATAGGGCAATCAGAGACCCGATTAGATCATTTCATATTTTGGTTAATATTAGAATTCAGCGAAATTCTATCACATTTGTTCAATTTACGTCGCTCCTATTTCAGATAGCTTATTGGGCTAAGCGGCATCTCAAAGCGCATGAAATGGCGAGTAAAGTGCACTACTAAACTTCTAGGATAAGGCAAACAGAGATCCGATTAGATCATTTTATATTACGGTTAATATAAGAATTCAGCGTAATTCTGTCACATTTGTTCAATTTACGTTGCTCCTATTTCAAATAGCGTACTCGGATAGGCGGCATCTTAAAGCGCGTGGAATGGCGAGTAAAATGCACTATTAAACTTCTAGAGTAGGGCGAACAGAGACCCGATTAGATCATTTTACATTAAGGTTAATATAAGAATTCAGCGTAATTCTGTCACATTTGTTCAACTTACGTAGCTCCTATTTCAGATAGCGTACTGGGCTAGGCGGCACCTTAAAGCGCGTGGAATGGCGGGTAAAATGCACTATTAAACTTCAATGATAGGGCAATCAGAGACCCGATTAGATCATTTTATGTTTTGGTTAGTATAAGAATTCAGCGAAATTCTATCACATTTGTTCAATTTACGTCGCTCCTATTTCAGATAGCGTACTGGGCTAAGCGGCATCTCAAAGCGCATGAAATAGCGAGTAAAATGCACTATTAAACTTCTAGGATAAGGCAAACAGCGACCCGATTAGATCATTTTATATTACGGTAAATATAAGAATTCAGCGTAATTCTGTCACATTTGTTCAACTTACGTAACTCCTATTTCAGATAGCGTATTGGTCTAAGCGGCATCTCAAAGCGCATGAAATGGCGAGTAAAATGCACTATTAAACTTCTAGGATAAGGCAAAGAGAGACCCGATTAGATCATTTTATAATGCGGTTAATATAAGAATTCAGCGTAACTCTGACACATTTGTTCAATTTACGTCGCTCCTATTTCCGATAGCGTATTGGGGTAAGCTGCATCTCCAAGCGCAAGACATGGCGAGTAAAATGCACTACTAAACTTCTAGGGTAGGCAAACAGAGACCCGATTAGATCATTTTATATTGCGGTTAATATAAGAATTCAGCGTAACTCTGTCACATTTGTTCAACTTACGTAGCTCGTATTTCAGATAGCGTCCTGGGCTAGGCGGCATCTTAAAGCGCGTGGAATGGCGAGTAAAATGCACTATTAAACTTCTAGGATAAGGCAAACAGAGACCCGATTAGATCATTTTATATTACGGTTAATATAAGAATTCAGCGTAATTCTGTCACATTTGTTCAACATACGTAGCTCCTATTTCAGTTAGCGTACTGGGCTAGGCGGCAACTTAAAGCGCGTGGAATGTCGAGTAAAATACACTATCAAACTTCTATGATAGGGCAATCAGAGACCCGATTAGATCATTTTATATTTTGGTTAATATAAGAATTCAGCGAAATTCTATCACATTTGTTCAATTTACGTCGCTCCTATTTCAGATAGCGTATTGGGCTAAGCGGCATCTAATGGCGCATGAAATGGCGAGTATAATGCACTATTAAACTTCTAGGATAAGGCAAACAGAGACACGATTAGATCATTCTATGTTACGGTTAATATAAGAATTCAGCGTAATTCTATCACATTTGTTCAAGTTACGTCGCTCCTATTTCTGATAGCGTACTGGGCTAGGCGGCATCTTAAAGCGCGTGGAATGGCGGGTAAAATGCACTATTAAACTTCAATGATAGGGCAATCAGAGACCCGATTAGATCATTTTATGTTTTGGTTAATATAAGAATTCAGCGAAATTCTATCACATTTGTTCAATTTACGTCGCTCCTATTTCAGATAGTGTATTGGGGTAAGCTGCATCTCAAAGCGCAAGACATGGCGAGTAAAATGCATTACTAAACTTCTAGGGTAGGGCAAACGAAGACCCGATTAAATCATTTTATATTATGGTTAATTTAAGAATTCAGCGAAATTCTATCACATTTGTTCAATTTACGTGGCTCCTATTACAGATAGCTTATTGTGCTTAGCGGTATCTCAAAGCGCATGAAGTGACGAGTGAAATGCACTATTAAACTTCTAGGGTAGAGCAAACAGAGACCCGATTAGATCATTTTATATTATGGTTAATTTAAGAATTCAGCAAAATTCTATCACATTTGTTCAATTTACGTCGCTCCTATTACAGACAGCTTATTGGGCTTAGCGGCATCTCAAAGCGCATGAAATGACGAGTGAAATGCACTATTAAACTTCTAGGGTTGGTCGAAGAAAGACCCAATTAGATCATTTTACATTAAGGTTAATATAAGAATTCAGGGAAATTCTATCACATTTGTTCAATTTACGTCGCTCCTATTTCAGATAGCGTATTGGGCTAAGCGGCATCTAATGGCGCATGAAATGGCGAGTATAATGCACTATTAAACTTCTAGGATCAGGCAAACAGAGACACGATTAGATCATTCTATGTTACGGTTAATATAAGAATTCAGCGTAATTCTATCACATTTGTTCAACTTACGTCGCTCCTCTTTCCGATAGCGTACTGGGCTAGGCGGCATCTTAAAGCGCGTGGAATGGCGAGTAAAATGCACTATTAAACTTCTATGATAGGGCTATCAGAGACCCGATTAGATCATTTTATATTTTGGTTAATATAAGAATTCAGCGAAATTCTATCACATTTGTTCAATTTACGTCGCTCCTATTTCAGATAGCGTACTGGGCTAAGCGGCATCTCAAAGCGCATGAAATGGCGAGTAAAATGCACTATTAAAGTTCTAGGATAAGGCAAACAGAGACCCGATTAGATCATTTTATATTACGGTTAATATAAGAATTCAGCGTAATTCTGTCACATTTGTTCAACTTACGTAGCTCCTATTTCAGATAGCGTACTGGGCTAGGCGGCAACTTAAAGCGCGTGGAATATCGAGTAAAATACACTATCAAACTTCTATGATAGGGCAATCAGAGACCCGATTAGATCATTTCATATTTTGGTTAATATTAGAATTCAGCGAAATTCTATCACATTTGTTCAATTTACGTCACTCCTATTTCAGATAGCGTATTGGGCTAAGCGGCATCTCAAAGCGCATGAAATGGCGAGTAAAGTGCACTACTAAACTTCTAGGATAAGGCAAACAGAGATCCGATTAGATCATTTTATATTACGGTTAATATAAGAATTCAGCGTAATTCTGTCACATTTGTTCAATTTACGTTGCTCCTATTTCAAATAGCGTACTCGGATAGGCGGCATCTTAAAGCGCGTGGAATGGCGAGTAAAATGCACTATTAAACTTCTAGAGTAGGGCGAACAGAGACCCGATTAGATCATTTTACATTAAGGTTAATATAAGATTTCAGCGTAATTCTGTCACATTTGTTCAACTTACGTAGCTCCTATTTCAGATAGCGTACTGGGCTAGGCGGCATCTTAAAGCGCGTGGAATGGCGAGTAAAATGCACTATTAAACTTCTATGATAGGGCAAACAGAGACCCGATTAGATCATTTTATATTTTGTTTAATATAAGATTTCAGGGAAATTCTATCACATTTGTTCAGTTTACGTCGCTCCTATTTCAGATAGCGAACTGGGCTAGGCGGCATCTTAAAGCGCGTGGAAAGGCGAGTAAAATGCACTATTAAACTTCTATGATAGGGCAATCAGAGACCCGATTAGATCATTTAATATTTTGGTTAATATAAGAATTCAGCGTAATGCTATCACATTTGTTCAATTTACGTCGCTCCTATTACAGACAGCTTATTGGGCTTAGCGGCATCTCAAAGCGCATGAAATGACGAGTGAAATGCACTATTAAACTTCTAGGGTTGGTCGAAGAAAGACCCAATTAGATCATTTTACATTAAGGTTAATATAAGAATTCAGGGAAATTCTATCACATTTGTTCAATTTACGTCGCTCCTATTTCAGATAGCGTATTGGGCTAAGCGGCATCTCAAAGCGCATGAAATGGCGAATAAAATGAGCTATTAAACTTCTAGGCTAGGGCGAACAGAGACCCGATTAGATCATTTTACATTATGGTTAATAAAAGAATTCAGCGAAATTCTATCACATTTGTTCAACTTACGTCGCTCCTATTGCAGACAGCGTATTGGGCTAAGTGGCATCTCAAAGCGCATGAAATGGCGAGTAAAATGCACTATTAAACTTCTATGATAGGGCAATCAGAGACCCGATTAGATCATTTTATATTTTGTTTAATAAAAGAAATCAGCGAAATTCTATCACATTTGTTCAACTTACGTCGCTGATATTTCAGATAGCGTATTGTGCTATGCGGTATCGCAAAGCGCAAGAAATGGCGAGTAAAATGCACTATTAAACTTATAGGGTAGGGCAAACAGAGACCCGATAAGATCATTTTATATTATGTTTAATTTAAGAATTCAGCGAAATTCTATCACATTTGTTCAATTTACGTCGCTCCTATTTCAGATAGCGTATTGGGCTAAGCGGCATCTCGAAGCGCGTGGAATGGCGAGTAAAATGCACTATTAAACTTCTATGGTAGGGCAATCAGAGAACCGATTAGATCATTTTATATTACGGTTAATATAAGAATTCAGCGTAATTCTATCACATTTGTTCAACTTTCGTCGCTCCTATTTCAGATAGCGTACTGAGCTAGGAGGCATCTTAAAGCGCGTGGAATGGCGAGTAAAATGCAATATTAAACTTCTATGATAGGGCAATCAGAGACCCGATTAGATCATTTTATATTACGGTTAATATAAGAATTCAGCGTAATTCTGTCACATTTGTTCAACTTACGTAGCTCCTATTTCAGATAGCGTACTGGGCTAGGCGGCAACTTAAAGCGCGTGGAATATCGAGGAAAATACACTATCAAACTTCTATGATAGGGCAATCAGAGACCCGATTAGATCATTTCATATTTTGGTTAATATTAGAATTCAGCGAAATTCTATCACATTTGTTCAATTTACGTCGCTCCTATTTCAGATAGCTTATTGGGCTAAGCGGCATCTCAAAGCGCATGAAATGGCGAGTAAAGTGCACTACTAAACTTCTAGGATAAGGCAAACAGAGATCCGATTAGATCATTTTATATTACGGTTAATATAAGAATTCAGCGTAATTCTGTCACATTTGTTCAATTTACGTTGCTCCTATTTCAAATAGCGTACTCGGATAGGCGGCATCTTAAAGCGCGTGGAATGGCGAGTAAAATGCACTATTAAACTTCTAGAGTAGGGCGAACAGAGACCCGATTAGATCATTTTACATTAAGGTTAATATAAGAATTCAGCGTAATTCTGTCACATTTGTTCAACTTACGTAGCTCCTATTTCAGATAGCGTACTGGGCTAGGCGGCACCTTAAAGCGCGTGGAATGGCGGGTAAAATGCACTATTAAACTTCAATGATAGGGCAATCAGAGACCCGATTAGATCATTTTATGTTTTGGTTAGTATAAGAATTCAGCGAAATTCTGTCACATTTGTTCAATTTACGTCGCTCCTATTTCAGATAGCGTACTGGGCTAAGCGGCATCTCAAAGCGCATGAAATAGCGAGTAAAATGCACTATTAAACTTCTAGGATAAGGCAAACAGCGACCCGATTAGATCATTTTATATTACGGTAAATATAAGAATTCAGCGTAATTCTGTCACATTTGTTCAACTTACGTAACTCCTATTTCAGATAGCGTATTGGTCTAAGCGGCATCTCAAAGCGCATGAAATGGCGAGTAAAATGCACTATTAAACTTCTAGGATAAGGCAAAGAGAGACCCGATTAGATCATTTTATAATGCGGTTAATATAAGAATTCAGCGTAACTCTGACACATTTGTTCAATTTACGTCGCTCCTATTTCCGATAGCGTATTGGGGTAAGCTGCATCTCCAAGCGCAAGACATGGCGAGTAAAATGCACTACTAAACTTCTAGGGTAGGCAAACAGAGACCCGATTAGATCATTTTATATTGCGGTTAATATAAGAATTCAGCGTAACTCTGTCACATTTGTTCAACTTACGTAGCTCGTATTTCAGATAGCGTCCTGGGCTAGGCGGCATCTTAAAGCGCGTGGAATGGCGAGTAAAATGCACTATTAAACTTCTAGGATAAGGCAAACAGAGACCCGATTAGATCATTTTATATTACGGTTAATATAAGAATTCAGCGTAATTCTGTCACATTTGTTCAACATACGTAGCTCCTATTTCAGTTAGCGTACTGGGCTAGGCGGCAACTTAAAGCGCGTGGAATGTCGAGTAAAATACACTATCAAACTTCTATGATAGGGCAATCAGAGACCCGATTAGATCATTTTATATTTTGGTTAATATAAGAATTCAGCGAAATTCTATCACATTTGTTCAATTTACGTCGCTCCTATTTCAGATAGCGTATTGGGCTAAGCGGCATCTAATGGCGCATGAAATGGCGAGTATAATGCACTATTAAACTTCTAGGATAAGGCAAACAGAGACACGATTAGATCATTCTATGTTACGGTTAATATAAGAATTCAGCGTAATTCTATCACATTTGTTCAAGTTACGTCGCTCCTATTTCAGATAGCGTACTGGGCTAGGCGGCATCTTAAAGCGCGTGGAATGGCGGGTAAAATGCACTATTAAACTTCAATGATAGGGCAATCAGAGACCCGATTAGATCATTTTATGTTTTGGTTAATATAAGAATTCAGCGAAATTCTATCACATTTGTTCAATTTACGTCGCTCCTATTTCAGATAGTGTATTGGGGTAAGCTGCATCTCAAAGCGCAAGACATGGCGAGTAAAATGCATTACTAAACTTCTAGGGTAGGGCAAACGAAGACCCGATTAAATCATTTTATATTATGGTTAATTTAAGAATTCAGCGAAATTCTATCACATTTGTTCAATTTACGTGGCTCCTATTACAGATAGCTTATTGTGCTTAGCGGTATCTCAAAGCGCATGAAGTGACGAGTGAAATGCACTATTAAACTTCTAGGGTAGAGCAAACAGAGACCCGATTAGATCATTTTATATTATGGTTAATTTAAGAATTCAGCAAAATTCTATCACATTTGTTCAATTTACGTCGCTCCTATTACAGACAGCTTATTGGGCTTAGCGGCATCTCAAAGCGCATGAAATGACGAGTGAAATGCACTATTAAACTTCTAGGGTTGGTCGAAGAAAGACCCAATTAGATCATTTTACATTAAGGTTAATATAAGAATTCAGGGAAATTCTATCACATTTGTTCAATTTACGTCGCTCCTATTTCAGATAGCGTATTGGGCTAAGCGGCATCTAATGGCGCATGAAATGGCGAGTATAATGCACTATTAAACTTCTAGGATCAGGCAAACAGAGACACGATTAGATCATTCTATGTTACGGTTAATATAAGAATTCAGCGTAATTCTATCACATTTGTTCAACTTACGTCGCTCCTCTTTCCGATAGCGTACTGGGCTAGGCGGCATCTTAAAGCGCGTGGAATGGCGAGTAAAATGCACTATTAAACTTCTATGATAGGGCTATCAGAGACCCGATTAGATCATTTTATATTTTGGTTAATATAAGAATTCAGCGAAATTCTATCACATTTGTTCAATTTACGTCGCTCCTATTTCAGATAGCGTACTGGGCTAAGCGGCATCTCAAAGCGCATGAAATGGCGAGTAAAATGCACTATTAAAGTTCTAGGATAAGGCAAACAGAGACCCGATTAGATCATTTTATATTACGGTTAATATAAGAATTCAGCGTAATTCTGTCACATTTGTTCAACTTACGTAGCTCCTATTTCAGATAGCGTACTGGGCTAGGCGGCAACTTAAAGCGCGTGGAATATCGAGTAAAATACACTATCAAACTTCTATGATAGGGCAATCAGAGACCCGATTAGATCATTTCATATTTTGGTTAATATTAGAATTCAGCGAAATTCTATCACATTTGTTCAATTTACGTCACTCCTATTTCAGATAGCGTATTGGGCTAAGCGGCATCTCAAAGCGCATGAAATGGCGAGTAAAGTGCACTACTAAACTTCTAGGATAAGGCAAACAGAGATCCGATTAGATCATTTTATATTACGGTTAATATAAGAATTCAGCGTAATTCTGTCACATTTGTTCAATTTACGTTGCTCCTATTTCAAATAGCGTACTCGGATAGGCGGCATCTTAAAGCGCGTGGAATGGCGAGTAAAATGCACTATTAAACTTCTAGAGTAGGGCGAACAGAGACCCGATTAGATCATTTTACATTAAGGTTAATATAAGATTTCAGCGTAATTCTGTCACATTTGTTCAACTTACGTAGCTCCTATTTCAGATAGCGTACTGGGCTAGGCGGCATCTTAAAGCGCGTGGAATGGCGAGTAAAATGCACTATCAAACTTCTATGATAGGGCAAACAGAGACCCGATTAGATCATTTTATATTTTGTTTAATATAAGATTTCAGGGAAATTCTATCACATTTGTTCAGTTTACGTCGCTCCTATTTCAGATAGCGAACTGGGCTAGGCGGCATCTTAAAGCGCGTGGAAAGGCGAGTAAAATGCACTATTAAACTTCTATGATAGGGCAATCAGAGACCCGATTAGATCATTTAATATTTTGGTTAATATAAGAATTCAGCGTAATGCTATCACATTTGTTCAATTTACGTCGCTCCTATTACAGACAGCTTATTGGGCTTAGCGGCATCTCAAAGCGCATGAAATGACGAGTGAAATGCACTATTAAACTTCTAGGGTTGGTCGAAGAAAGACCCAATTAGATCATTTTACATTAAGGTTAATATAAGAATTCAGGGAAATTCTATCACATTTGTTCAATTTACGTCGCTCCTATTTCAGATAGCGTATTGGGCTAAGCGGCATCTCAAAGCGCATGAAATGGCGAATAAAATGAGCTATTAAACTTCTAGGCTAGGGCGAACAGAGACCCGATTAGATCATTTTACATTATGGTTAATAAAAGAATTCAGCGAAATTCTATCACATTTGTTCAACTTACGTCGCTCCTATTGCAGACAGCGTATTGGGCTAAGTGGCATCTCAAAGCGCATGAAATGGCGAGTAAAATGCACTATTAAACTTCTATGATAGGGCAATCAGAGACCCGATTAGATCATTTTATATTTTGTTTAATAAAAGAAATCAGCGAAATTCTATCACATTTGTTCAACTTACGTCGCTGATATTTCAGATAGCGTATTGTGCTATGCGGTATCGCAAAGCGCAAGAAATGGCGAGTAAAATGCACTATTAAACTTATAGGGTAGGGCAAACAGAGACCCGATAAGATCATTTTATATTATGTTTAATTTAAGAATTCAGCGAAATTCTATCACATTTGTTCAATTTACGTCGCTCCTATTTCAGATAGCGTATTGGGCTAAGCGGCATCTCAATGCGCATGAAATGGCGAGTAAAATGCACTATTAAACTTCTAGGGTAGGGCAAACAGAGACCCGATTAGATCATTTTATATTATGATTAATTAAACAAGTCAGCAAAATTCTATCACATTTGTTCAAGTTACGTCGTTCCTATTTCAGATAGCGTACTGGGCTAGGCGGCATCTTAAAGCGCGTGGAAAGGCGAGTAAAATGCACTATTAAACTTCTATGATAGGGCAATCAGAGACCCGATTAGATCATTTTATATTACGGTTAATATAAGAATTCAGCGTAATTCTATCGCATTTGTTCAACTTACGTCGCTCCTATTTCAGATAGCGCACTGGGCTAGGCGGCATCTTAAAGCGCGTGGAATGGGGAGTAAAATGCACTACTAAACTACTATGATAGGGCAATCAGAGACCCGTTTAGGTCATTTTATATTTTGGTTAATATAAGAATTCAGCGAAATTCTATCACATTTGTTCAATTTACGTCGCTCCTATTAAAGATAGCGTATTGGGCTAAGCGGCATCTGAAAGCGCGTGGAATGGCGAGTAAAATGCACTATTAAACTTCTAGAGTAGGGCGAACAGAGACCCGATTAGATCATTTTACATTAAGGTTAATATAAGATTTCAGCGTAATTCTGTCACATTTGTTCAACTTACGTAGCTCCTATTTCAGATAGCGTACTGGGCTAGGCGGCATCTTAAAGCGCGTGGAATGGCGAGTAAAATGCACTATCAAACTTCTATGATAGGGCAAACAGAGACCCGATTAGATCATTTTATATTACGGTTAATATAAGAATTCAGCAAAATTCTATCACATTTGTTCAATTTACGTCGCTCCTATTTCAGATAGCGTACTGGGCTAGGCGGCATCCTAAAGCGCGCGGAATGGCGAGTAAAATGCACTATTAAACTTCTATGCTAGGGCAATCAGAGACCCGATTAGATCATTTTATATTTTGTTTAATATAAGATTTCAGGGAAATTCTATCACATTTGTTCAGTTTACGTCGCTCCTATTTCAGATAGCGTACTGGGCTAGGCGGCATCTTAAAGCGCGTGGAAAGGCGAGTAAAATGCACTATTAAACTTCTATGATAGGGCAATCAGAGACCCGATTAGATCATTTAATATTTTGGTTAATATAAGAATTCAGCGTAATGCTATCACATTTGTTCAATTTACGTCGCTCCTATTACAGACAGCTTATTGGGCTTAGCGGCATCTCAAAGCGCATGAAATGACGAGTGAAATGCACTATTAAACTTCTAGGGTTGGTCGAAGAAAGACCCAGTTAGATCATTTTACATTAAGGTTAATATAAGAATTCAGGGAAATTCTATCACATTTGTTCAATTTACGTCGCTCCTATTTCAGATAGCGTATTGGGCTAAGCGGCATCTCAAAGCGCATGAAATGGCGAATAAAATGAGCTATTAAACTTCTAGGCTAGGGCGAACAGAGACCCGGTTAGATCATTTTACATTATGGTTAATAAAAGAATTCAGCGAAATTCTATCACATTTGTTCAACTTACGTCGCTCCTATTGCAGATAGCGTATTGGGCTAAGTGGCATCTCAAAGCGCATGAAATGGCGAGTAAAATGCACTATTAAACTTCTATGATAGGGCAATCAGAGACCCGATTAGATCATTTTATATTTTGTTTAATAAAAGAAATCAGCGAAATTCTATCACATTTGTTCAACTTACGTCGCTGATATTTCAGATAGCGTATTGTGCTATGCGGTATCGCAAAGCGCAAGAAATGGCGAGTAAAATGCACTATTAAACTTATAGGGTAGGGCAAACAGAGACCCGATAAGATCATTTTATATTATGTTTAATTTAAGAATTCAGCGAAATTCTATCACATTTGTTCAATTTACGTCGCTCCTATTTCAGATAGCGTATTGGGCTAAGCGGCATCTCAATGCGCATGAAATGGCGAGTAAAATGCACTATTAAACTTCTAGGGTAGGGCAAACAGGGACCCGATTAGATCATTTTATATTATGATTAATTTAAGAAGTCAGCAAAATTCTATCACATTTGTTCAATTTACGTCGCTCCTATTTCAGATAGCTTATTGGGCTAAGCGGCATCTCAAAGCGCATGAAATGGCGAGTAAAGTGCACTACTAAACTTCTAGGATAAGGCAAACAGAGATCCGATTAGATCATTTTATATTACGGTTAATATAAGAATTCAGCGTAATTCTGTCACATTTGTTCAATTTACGTTGCTCCTATTTCAAATAGCGTACTCGGATAGGCGGCATCTTAAAGCGCGTGGAATGGCGAGTAAAATGCACTATTAAACTTCTAGAGTAGGGCGAACAGAGACCCGATTAGATCATTTTACATTAAGGTTAATATAAGAATTCAGCGTAATTCTGTCACATTTGTTCAACTTACGTAGCTCCTATTTCAGATAGCGTACTGGGCTAGGCGGCACCTTAAAGCGCGTGGAATGGCGGGTAAAATGCACTATTAAACTTCAATGATAGGGCAATCAGAGACCCGATTAGATCATTTTATGTTTTGGTTAGTATAAGAATTCAGCGAAATTCTATCACATTTGTTCAATTTACGTCGCTCCTATTTCAGATGGCGTACTGGGCTAAGCGGCATCTCAAAGCGCATGAAATAGCGAGTAAAATGCACTATTAAACTTCTAGGATAAGGCAAACAGCGACCCGATTAGATCATTTTATATTACGGTAAATATAAGAATTCAGCGTAATTCTGTCACATTTGTTCAACTTACGTAACTCCTATTTCAGATAGCGTATTGGTCTAAGCGGCATCTCAAAGCGCATGAAATGGCGAGTAAAATGCACTATTAAACTTCTAGGATAAGGCAAACAGAGACCCGATTAGATCATTTTATAATGCGGTTAATATAAGAATTCAGCGTAACTCTGACACATTTGTTCAACTTACGTAGCTCCTATTTCAGACAGCGTACTGGGCTAGGCGGCATCTTAAAGCGCGTGGAATGGCGGGTAAAATGCACAATTAACCTTCAATGATAGGGCAATCAGAGACCCGATTAGATCATTTTATGTTTTGGTTAATATAAGAATTCAGCGAAATTCTATCACATTTGTTCAATTTACGTCGCTCCTATTTCCGATAGCGTATTGGGGTAAGCTGCATCTCAAAGCGCAAGACATGGCGAGTAAAATGCACTACTAAACTTCTAGGGTAGGCAAACAGAGACCCGATTAGATCATTTTATATTGCGGTTAATATAAGAATTCAGCGTAACTCTGTCACATTTGTTCAACTTACGTAGCTCGTATTTCAGATAGCGTCCTGGGCTAGGCGGCATCTTAAAGCGCGTGGAATGGCGAGTAAAATGCACTATTAAACTTCTAGGATAAGGCAAACAGAGACCCGATTAGATCATTTTATATTACGGTTAATATAAGAATTCAGCGTAATTCTGTCACATTTGTTCAACATACGTAGCTCCTATTTCAGTTAGCGTACTGGGCTAGGCGGCAACTTAAAGCGCGTGGAATGTCGAGTAAAATACACTATCAAACTTCTATGATAGGGCAATCAGAGACCCGATTAGATCATTTTATATTTTGGTTAATATAAGAATTCAGCGAAATTCTATCACATTTGTTCAATTTACGTCGCTCCTATTTCAGATAGCGTATTGGGCTAAGCGGCATCTAATGGCGCATGAAATGGCGAGTATAATGCACTATTAAACTTCTAGGATAAGGCAAACAGAGACACGATTAGATCATTCTATGTTACGGTTAATATAAGAATTCAGCGTAATTCTATCACATTTGTTCAAGTTACGTCGCTCCTATTTCTGATAGCGTACTGGGCTAGGCGGCATCTTAAAGCGCGTGGAATGGCGGGTAAAATGCACTATTAAACTTCAATGATAGGGCAATCAGAGACCCGATTAGATCATTTTATGTTTTGGTTAATATAAGAATTCAGCGAAATTCTATCACATTTGTTCAATTTACGTCGCTCCTATTTCAGATAGTGTATTGGGGTAAGCTGCATCTCAAAGCGCAAGACATGGCGAGTAAAATGCATTACTAAACTTCTAGGGTAGGGCAAACGAAGACCCGATTAAATCATTTTATATTGTGGTTAATTTAAGAATTCAGCGAAATTCTATCACATTTGTTCAATTTACGTGGCTCCTATTACAGATAGCTTATTGTGCTTAGCGGTATCTCAAAGCGCATGAAGTGACGAGTGAAATGCACTATTAAACTTCTAGGGTAGAGCAAACAGAGACCCGATTAGATCATTTTATATTATGGTTAATTTAAGAATTCAGCAAAATTCTATCACATTTGTTCAATTTACGTCGCTCCTATTACAGACAGCTTATTGGGCTTAGCGGCATCTCAAAGCGCATGAAATGACGAGTGAAATGCACTATTAAACTTCTAGGGTTGGTCGAAGAAAGACCCAATTAGATCATTTTACATTAAGGTTAATATAAGAATTCAGGGAAATTCTATCACATTTGTTCAATTTACGTCGCTCCTATTTCAGATAGCGTATTGGGCTAAGCGGCATCTAATGGCGCATGAAATGGCGAGTATAATGCACTATTAAAGTTCTAGGATAAGGCAAACAGAGACCCGATTAGATCATTTTATATTACGGTTAATATAAGAATTCAGCGTAATTCTGTCACATTTGTTCAACTTACGTAGCTCCTATTTCAGATAGCGTACTGGGCTAGGCGGCAACTTAAAGCGCGTGGAATATCGAGTAAAATACACTATCAAACTTCTATGATAGGGCAATCAGAGACCCGATTAGATCATTTCATATTTTGGTTAATATTAGAATTCAGCGAAATTCTATCACATTTGTTCAATTTACGTCACTCCTATTTCAGATAGCGTATTGGGCTAAGCGGCATCTCAAAGCGCATGAAATGGCGAGTAAAGTGCACTACTAAACTTCTAGGATAAGGCAAACAGAGATCCGATTAGATCATTTTATATTACGGTTAATATAAGAATTCAGCGTAATTCTGTCACATTTGTTCAATTTACGTTGCTCCTATTTCAAATAGCGTACTCGGATAGGCGGCATCTTAAAGCGCGTGGAATGGCGAGTAAAATGCACTATTAAACTTCTAGAGTAGGGCGAACAGAGACCCGATTAGATCATTTTACATTAAGGTTAATATAAGATTTCAGCGTAATTCTGTCACATTTGTTCAACTTACGTAGCTCCTATTTCAGATAGCGTACTGGGCTAGGCGGCATCTTAAAGCGCGTGGAATGGCGAGTAAAATGCACTATCAAACTTCTATGATAGGGCAAACAGAGACCCGATTAGATCATTTTATATTACGGTTAATATAAGAATTCAGCAAAATTCTATCACATTTGTTCAATTTACGTCGCTCCTATTTCAGATAGCGTACTGGGCTAGGCGGCATCCTAAAGCGCGCGGAATGGCGAGTAAAATGCACTATTAAACTTCTATGCTAGGGCAATCAGAGACCCGATGAGATCATTTTATATTTTGTTTAATATAAGATTTCAGGGAAATTCTATCACATTTGTTCAGTTTACGTCGCTCCTATTTCAGATAGCGTACTGGGCTAGGCGGCATCTTAAAGCGCGTGGAAAGGCGAGTAAAATGCACTATTAAACTTCTATGATAGGGCAATCAGAGACCCGATTAGATCATTTAATATTTTGGTTAATATAAGAATTCAGCGTAATGCTATCACATTTGTTCAATTTACGTCGCTCCTATTACAGACAGCTTATTGGGCTTAGCGGCATCTCAAAGCGCATGAAATGTCGAGTGAAATGCACTATTAAACTTCTAGGGTTGGTCGAAGAAAGACCCAATTAGATCATTTTACATTAAGGTTAATATAAGAATTCAGGGAAATTCTATCACATTTGTTCAATTTACGTCGCTCCTATTTCAGATAGCGTATTGGGCTAAGCGGCATCTCAAAGCGCATGAAATGGCGAATAAAATGAGCTATTAAACTTCTAGGCTAGGGCGAACAGAGACCCGATTAGATCATTTTACATTATGGTTAATAAAAGAATTCAGCGAAATTCTATCACATTTGTTCAACTTACGTCGCTCCTATTGCAGACAGCGTATTGGGCTAAGTGGCATCTCAAAGCGCATGAAATGGCGAGTAAAATGCACTATTAAACTTCTATGATAGGGCAATCAGAGACCCGATTAGATCATTTTATATTTTGTTTAATAAAAGAAATCAGCGAAATTCTATCACATTTGTTCAACTTACGTCGCTGATATTTCAGATAGCGTATTGTGCTATGCGGTATCGCAAAGCGCAAGAAATGGCGAGTAAAATGCACTATTAAACTTATAGGGTAGGGCAAACAGAGACCCGATAAGATCATTTTATATTATGTTTAATTTAAGAATTCAGCGAAATTCTATCACATTTGTTCAATTTACGTCGCTCCTATTTCAGATAGCGTATTGGGCTAAGCGGCATCTCAATGCGCATGAAATGGCGAGTAAAATGCACTATTAAACTTCTAGGGTAGGGCAAACAGAGACCCGATTAGATCATTTTATATTATGATTAATTAAAGAAGTCAGCAAAATTCTATCACATTTGTTCAAGTTACGTCGTTCCTATTTCAGATAGCGTACTGGGCTAGGCGGCATCTTAAAGCGCGTGGAAAGGCGAGTAAAATGCACTATTAAACTTCTATGATAGGGCAATCAGAGACCCGATTAGATCATTTTATATTACGGTTAATATAAGAATTCAGCGTAATTCTATCGCATTTGTTCAACTTACGTCGCTCCTATTTCAGATAGCGCACTGGGCTAGGCGGCATCTTAAAGCGCGTGGAATGGGGAGTAAAATGCACTACTAAACTACTATGATAGGGCAATCAGAGACCCGTTTAGGTCATTTTATATTTTGGTTAATATAAGAATTCAGCGAAATTCTATCACATTTGTTCAATTTACGTCGCTCCTATTAAAGATAGCGTATTGGGCTAAGCGGCATCTGAAAGCGCGTGGAATGGCGAGTAAAATGCACTATTAAACTTCTAGAGTAGGGCGAACAGAGACCCGATTAGATCATTTTACATTAAGGTTAATATAAGATTTCAGCGTAATTCTGTCACATTTGTTCAACTTACGTAGCTCCTATTTCAGATAGCGTACTGGGCTAGGCGGCATCTTAAAGCGCGTGGAATGGCGAGTAAAATGCACTATCAAACTTCTATGATAGGGCAAACAGAGACCCGATTAGATCATTTTATATTACGGTTAATATAAGAATTCAGCGAAATTCTATCACATTTGTTCAATTTACGTCGCTCCTATTTCAGATAGCGTACTGGGCTAGGCGGCATCCTAAAGTGCGCGGAATGGCGAGTAAAATGCACTATTAAACTTCTATGCTAGGGCAATCAGAGACCCGATTAGATCATTTTATATTTTGTTTAATATAAGATTTCAGGGAAATTCTATCACATTTGTTCAGTTTACGTCGCTCCTATTTCAGATAGCGTACTGGGCTAGGCGGCATCTTAAAGCGCGTGGAAAGGCGAGTAAAATGCACTATTAAACTTCTATGATAGGGCAATCAGAGACCCGATTAGATCATTTAATATTTTGGTTAATATAAGAATTCAGCGTAATGCTATCACATTTGTTCAATTTACGTCGCTCCTATTGCAGACAGCTTATTGGGCTTAGCGGCATCTCAAAGCGCATGAAATGACGAGTGAAATGCACTATTAAACTTCTAGGGTTGGTCGAAGAAAGACCCAGTTAGATCATTTTACATTAAGGTTAATATAAGAATTCAGGGAAATTCTATCACATTTGTTCAATTTACGTCGCTCCTATTTCAGATAGCGTATTGGGCTAAGCGGCATCTCAAAGCGCATGAAATGGCGAATAAAATGAGCTATTAAACTTCTAGGCTAGGGCGAACAGAGACCCGGTTAGATCATTTTACATTATGGTTAATAAAAGAATTCAGCGAAATTCTATCACATTTGTTCAACTTACGTCGCTCCTATTGCAGATAGCGTATTGGGCTAAGTGGCATCTCAAAGCGCATGAAATGGCGAGTAAAATGCACTATTAAACTTCTATGATAGGGCAATCAGAGACCCGATTAGATCATTTTATATTTTGTTTAATAAAAGAAATCAGCGAAATTCTATCACATTTGTTCAACTTACGTCGCTGATATTTCAGATAGCGTATTGTG
This sequence comes from Macropis europaea, assembly GCA_916610135.2. Classification (NCBI taxonomy): domain Eukaryota; kingdom Metazoa; phylum Arthropoda; class Insecta; order Hymenoptera; family Melittidae; genus Macropis; species Macropis europaea. The sequence continues at coordinate 81,740 of CAKAJE020000796.1, forward strand.
CTATGCGGTATCGCAAAGCGCAAGAAATGGCGAGTAAAATGCACTATTAAACTTATAGGGTAGGGCAAACAGAGACCCGATAAGATCATTTTATATTATGTTTAATTTAAGAATTCAGCGAAATTCTATCACATTTGTTCAATTTACGTCGCTCCTATTTCAGATAGCGTATTGGGCTAAGCGGCATCTCAATGCGCATGAAATGGCGAGTAAAATGCACTATTAAACTTCTAGGGTAGGGCAAACAGGGACCCGATTAGATCATTTTATATTATGATTAATTTAAGAAGTCAGCAAAATTCTATCACATTTGTTCAAGTTACGTCGTTCCTATTTCAGATAGCGTACTGGGCTAGGCGGCATCTTAAAGCGCGTGGAAAGGCGAGTAAAATGCACTATTAAACTTCTATGATAGGGCAATCAGAGACCCGATTAGATCATTTTATATTACGGTTAATATAAGAATTCAGCGTAATTCTATCGCATTTGTTCAACTTACGTCGCTCCTATTTCAGATAGCGCACTGGGCTAGGCGGCATCTTAAAGCGCGTGGAATGGGGAGTAAAATGCACTACTAAACTACTATGATAGGGCAATCAGAGACGCGTTTAGGTCATTTTATATTTTGGTTAATTTAAGAATTCAGCGAACTTCTATCACATTTGTTCAATTTACGTCGCTCCTATTAAAGATAGCGTATTGGGCTAAGCGGCATCTGAAAGCGCATGAAATGGCGAGTAAAATGCACTATTAAACTTCTTGGGTAGGGCAAACAGAGACCCGATTAGATCATTTTATATTATGATTAATTTAAGAAGTCAGCAAAATTCTATCACATTTGTTCAATTTACGTCGTTCCTATTTCAGATAGCGTACTGGGCTAGGCGGCATCCTAAAGCGCGCGGAATGGCGAGTAAAATGCACTATTAAACTTCTATGCTCGGGCAATCAGAGACCCGATTAGATCATTTTATATTTTGTTTAATATAAGATTTCAGGGAAATTCTATCACATTTGTTCAACTTACGTCGCTCCTATGTCAGATAGCGTATTGGGCTAAGCGGCATCTCAAAGTGCATGAAATGGCGAGTGAAATGCACTATTAATCTTCTAGGGTAGGGCAATCAGAGACCCCATTAGATCATTTTATATTATGGTTAATTTAAGAATTCAGCGAAATTCTATCACATTTGTTCAATTTACATCGCTCCTATTTCAGATAGCGACTTGTGCTAAGCGGCATCTCAAAGCGCAGGAAATGGCGAGTAAAATGCACTATTAAACTTCTAGGGTAGGGCAAACAGAGACCCCATTAGGTCATTTTGTATTATGGTTAATTTAAGAATGCAGCGAAATTCTCTCACATTTGTTCAATTTACATCGCTCCTATTTCAGATAGCGTATTGGGCTAAGCGGCATCTCAATGCGCATGAAATGGCCAGTAAAATGCACTATTAAACTTCTTGGATAAGGCAAACGGAGACCCGATTAGACCATTTCATATTACGGTTAATATAAGAATTCAGCGTTATTCTATCACATTTGTTCAACTTACGTCGCTCCTATTTCAGATAGCGTACTGGGCTAGGCGGCATCTTAAAGCGCGTGGAATGGCGAGCAAAATGCACTCTTAAACTTCTATGATAGGGCAATCAGAGACCTGATTAGATCATTTTATATTTTGGTTAATATAAGAATTCAGCGAAATTCTATCACATTTGTTCAATTTACGTCGCTCCTATTTCAGATAGCGTATTGGGCTAAGCGGCATCTCAAAGCGCAAGATATGGCGAGTAAAATGCACTATTAAACTTCTAGGGTAGGGCAAACAGAGACCCCATTAGATCATTTTATATTATGGTTAATTTAAGAATTCAGCGAAATTCTATCACATGTGAACAATTTACGTTGCTCCTATTTCAGATAGCGTATTGGGCTAAGCGGCATCTCAAAGCGCAAGAAATGGCGAGTAAAATGCACTATTAAACTTCTAGGGTGGGGCAAACAGAGACCAGTTTAGATCACTTTATATTGTGGTTAATTTAAGAATTCAGCGAAATTCTATCTCATTTGTACAATTTATGTCGCTCCTATTGCAGATAGCGTATTGGACTAAGCGGCATCTCAAAGCGCATGAAATGGCGAGTATAATGCACTATTAAACTTCTATGGTAATGCATACAGAGACCCGATTAGATCATTTTATATTACGGTTAATATAAGAATTCAGCGTTATTCTATCACATTTGTTCAACTTACGTCGCTCCTATTTCAGATAGCGTACTCGGCTAGGCGGCATCTTAAAGCGCGTGGAATGGCGAGCAAAATGCACTCTTAATCTTCTATGATAGGACAATCAGAGACCCGATTAGATCATTTTATATTACGGTTAATGTAAGAATTCAGCGTAATTCTATCACATTTGTTCAACATACGTCGCTCCTATTTCAGATAGTGTACTGGGATAGGCGGCATCTTAAAGCGCGTGGAAGGGCGAGTAAAATGCACTACTAAACTTCTATGATAGGGCAATCAGAGTCCCGTTTAGATCATTTTATATTATGGTTAATTTAAGAATTCAGCGAAATTCTATCACATTTGTTCAATTTACATCGCTCCTATTTCAGATAGCGTATTGGGCTAAGCGCTATCTCAATGCGCATGAAATGGCCAGTAAAATGCACTATTAAACTTCTAGGATAAGGCAAACGGAGACCCGATTAGACAATTTCATATTACGGTTAATATAAGAATTCAGCGTGATTCTATCACATTTGTTCAACTTACGTCGCTCCTATTTCAGATAGCGTACTGGGCTAGGAGGCATCATAAAGCGCGTGGAATGGCGAGCAAAATGCTCTCTTAATCTTCTATGATAGGGCAATCAGAGACCCGATTAGATCATTTTATATTTTGGTTAATATAAGAATTCAGCGAAATTCTATCACATTTGTTCAATTTACGTCGCTCCTATTTCAGATAGCGTATTGGGCTAAGCGGCATCTCAAAGCGCAAGAAATGGCGAGTAAAATGCACTATTAAACTTCTAGGGTAGGGCAAACAGACACCCGATTAGATCATATTATATTATGGTTAGTTTAAGAATTCAGCAAAATTCTATCACATTTGTTCAATTTACGTCGCTCCTATTTCAGATAGCGTATTGGGCTAAGCGGCATCTCAAAGCGCAAGATATGGCGAGTAAAATGCACTATTAAACTTCTAGGGTAGGGCAAACAGAGACCCCATTAGATCATTTTATATTATGGTAAATTTAAGAATTCAGCGAAATTCTATCACATGTGAACAATTTACGTTGCTCCTATTTCAGATAGCGTATTGGGCTAAGCGGCATCTCAAAGCGCAAGAAATGGCGAGTAAAATGCACTATTAAACTTCTAGGGTGGGGCAAACAGAGACCAGTTTAGATCACTTTATATTGTGGTTAATTTAAGAATTCAGCGAAATTCTATCTCATTTGTACAATTTATGTCGCTCCTATTGCAGATAGCGTATTGGACTAAGCGGCATCTCAAAGCGCATGAAATGGCGAGTATAATGCACTATTAAACTTCTATGGTAATGCATACAGAGACCCGATTAGATCATTTTATATTACGGTTAATTTAAGAATTCAGCGTAATTCTATCACATTTGTTCAACATACGTCGCTCCTATTTCAGATAGTGTACTGGGCTAGGCGGCATCTTAAAGCGCGTGGAAGGGCGAGTAAAATGCACTACTAAACTTCTATGATAGGGCAATCAGAGTCCCGTTTAGATCATTTTATATTTTGTTTAATATAAGATTTCAGGGAAATTCTATCACATTTGTTCAATTTACGTCGCTCCTATTTCAGATAGCGTATTGGGCTAAGCGGCATCTCAATGCGCATGAAATGGCCAGTAAAATGCACTATTAAACTTCTAGGATAAGGCAAACGGAAACCCGATTAGACCATTTCATATTACGGTTAATATAAGAATTCAGCGTTATTCTATCACATTTGTTCAACTTACGTCGCTCCTATTTCAGATAGCGTACTCGGCTAGGCGGCATCTTAAAGCGCGTGGAATGGCGAGCAAAATGCACTCTTAATCTTCTATGATAGGACAATCAGAGACCCGATTAGATCATTTTATATTACGGTTAATGTAAGAATTCAGCGTAATTCTATCACATTTGTTCAACATACGTCGCTCCTATTTCAGATAGTGTACTGGGATAGGCGGCATCTTAAAGCGCGTGGAAGGGCGAGTAAAATGCACTACTAAACTTCTATGATAGGGCAATCAGAGTCCCGTTTAGATCATTTTATATTATGGTTAATTTAAGAATTCAGCAAAATTCTATCACATTTGTTCAATTTACGTCGCTCCTATTTCAGATAGCGTATTGGGCTAAGCGGCATCTCAAAGCGCAAGATATGGCGAGTAAAATGCACTATTAAACTTCTAGGGTAGGGCAAACAGAGACCCCATTAGATCATTTTATATTATGGTTAATTTAAGAATTCAGCGAAATTCTATCACATTTGATCAATTTACGTTGCTCCTATTTCAGATAGCGTATTGGGCTAAGCGGCATCTCAAAGCGCAAGAAATGGCGAGTAAAATGCACTATTAAACTTCTAGGGTGGGGCAAACAGAGACCAGTTTAGATCACTTTATATTATGGTTAATTTAAGAATTCGGCGAAATTCTATCTCATTTATACAATTTATGTCGCTCCTATTGCAGATAGCGTATTGGACTAAGCGGCATCTCAAAGCGCATGAAATGGCGAGTATAATGCACTATTAAACTTCTATGGTAATGCATACAGAGACCCGATTAGAACATTTTATATTACGGTTAATATAAGAATTCAGCGTAATTCTATCACATTTGTTCAACATACGTCGCTCCTATTTCAGATAGTGTACTGGGCTAGGCGGCATTTTAAAGCGCGTGGAAGGGCGAGTAAAATGCACTACTAAACTTCTATGATAGGGCAATCAGAGTCCCGTTTAGATCATTTTATATTTTGTTTAATATAAGATTTCAGGGAAATTCTATCACATTTGTTCAATTTACGTCGCTCCTATTTCAGATAGCTATTGGGCTAAGCGGCATCTAAAAGCGCATGAAATGACGAGAGAAATGCACTATTAAACTTCTTGGGTAGGGCGAACAGAGACCCGATTACATCATTTTATATTATGGTTAATTTAAGAATTCAGCAAAATTCTATCACATTTGTTCAATTTACGTCGCTCCTATTTCAGATAGCATACTGGGCTAGGCGGCATCTTAAAGCGCGTGGAATGACGAGTAAAATGCACTATTAAACTTCTATGATAGGGCAATCAGAGACCCGATTAGATCATTTTATATTTTGGTTAATATAAGAATTCAGCGTAATTCTGTCACATTTGTTCAATTTACGTTGCTCCTATTTCAAATAGCGTACTCGGCTAGGCGGCATCTTAAAGCGCGTGGAATGGCGAGCAAAATGCACTCTTAATCTTCTATGATAGGACAATCAGAGACCCGATTAGATCATTTTATATTACGGTTAATGTAAGAATTCAGCTTAATTCTATCACATTTGTTCAACATACGTCGCTCCTATTTCAGATAGTGTACTGGGATAGGCGGCATCTTAAAGCGCGTGGAAGGGCGAGTAAAATGCACTACTAAACTTCTATGATAGGGCAATCAGAGTCCCGTTTAGATCATTTTATATTATGGTTAATTTAAGAATTCAGCGAAATTCTATCACATTTGTTCAATTTACATCGCTCCTATTTCAGATAGCGTATTGGGCTAAGCGGCATCTCAATGCGCATGAAATGGCCAGTAAAATGCACTATTAAACTTCTAGGATAAGGCAAACGGAGACCCGATTAGACAATTTCATATTACGGTTAATATAAGAATTCAGCGTGATTCTATCACATTTGTTCAACTTACGTCGCTCCTATTTCAGATAGCGTACTGGGCTAGGAGGCATCATAAAGCGCGTGGAATGGCGAGCAAAATGCACTCTTAATCTTCTATGATAGGGCAATCAGAGACCCGATTAGATCATTTTATATTTTGGTTAATATAAGAATTCAGCGAAATTCTATCACATTTGTTCAATTTACGTCGCTCCTATTTCAGATAGCGTATTGGGCTAAGCGGCATCTCAAAGCGCAAGAAATGGCGAGTAAAATGCACTATTAAACTTCTAGGGTGGGGCAAACAGAGACCAGTTTAGATCACTTTATATTGTGGTTAATTTAAGAATTCAGCGAAATTCTATCTCATTTGTACAATTTATGTCGCTCCTATTGCAGATAGCGTATTGGACTAAGCGGCATCTCAAAGCGCATGAAATGGCGAGTATAATGCACTATTAAACTTCTATGGTAATGCATACAGAGACCCGATTAGATCATTTTATATTACGGTTAATTTAAGAATTCAGCGTAATTCTATCACATTTGTTCAACATACGTCGCTCCTATTTCAGATAGCGTACTCGGCTAGGCGGCATCTTAAAGCGCGTGGAAGGGCGAGTAAAATGCACTACTAAACTTCTATGATAGGGCAATCAGAGTCCCGTTTAGATCATTTTATATTTTGTTTAATATAAGATTTCAGGGAAATTCTATCACATTTGTTCAATTTACGTCGCTCCTATTTCAGATAGCGTATTGGGCTAAGCGGCATCTCAATGCGCATGAAATGGCCAGTAAAATGCACTATTAAACTTCTAGGAAAAGGCAAACGGAGACCCGATTAGACCATTTCATATTACGGTTAATATAAGAATTCAGCGTTATTCTATCACATTTGTTCAACTTACGTCGCTCCTATTTCAGATAGCGTACTCGGCTAGGCGGCATCTTAAAGCGCGTGGAATGGCGAGCAAAATGCACTCTTAATCTTCTATGATAGGACAATCAGAGACCCGATTAGATCATTTTATATTACGGTTAATGTAAGAATTCAGCGTAATTCTATCACATTTGTTCAACATACGTCGCTCCTATTTCAGATAGTGTACTGGGATAGGCGGCATCTTAAAGCGCGTGGAAGGGCGAGTAAAATGCACTACTAAACTTCTATGATAGGGCAATCAGAGTCCCGTTTAGATCATTTTATATTATGGTTAATTTAAGAATTCAGCAAAATTCTATCACATTTGTTCAATTTACGTCGCTCCTATTTCAGATAGCGTATTGGGCTAAGCGGCATCTCAAAGCGCAAGATATGGCGAGTAAAATGCACTATTAAACTTCTAGGGTAGGGCAAACAGAAACCCCATTAGATCATTTTATATTATGGTTAATTTAAGAATTCAGCGAAATTCTATCACATTTGATCAATTTACGTTGCTCCTATTTCAGATAGCGTATTGGGCTAAGCGGCATCTCAAAGCGCAAGAAATGGCGAGTAAAATGCACTATTAAACTTCTAGGATAAGGCAAACGGAGACCCGATTAGACCATTTCATATTACGGTTAATATAAGAATTCAGCGTTATTCTATCACATTTGTCAACTTACGTCGCTCCTATTTCAGATAGCGTACTCGGCTAGGCGGCATCTTAAAGCGCGTGGAATGGCGAGCAAAATGCACTCTTAATCTTCTAGGATAGGGCAATCAGAGACCCGATTAGATCATTTTATATTACGGTTAATGTAAGAATTCAGCGTAATTCTATCACATTTGTTCAACATACGTCGCTCCTATTTCAGATAGTGTACTGGGCTAGGCGGCATCTTAAAGCGCGTGGAAGGGCGAGTAAAATGCACTACTAAACTTCTATGATAGGGCAATCAGAGTCCCGTTTAGATCATTTTATATTTTGTTTAATATAAGATTTCAGGGAAATTCTATCACATTTGTTCAATTTACGTCGCTCCTATTTCAGATAGCTATTGGGCTAAGCGGCATCTAAAAGCGCATGAAATGACGAGAGAAATGCACTATTAAACTTCTTGGGTAGGGCGAACAGAGACCCGATTACATCATTTTATATTATGGTTAATTTAAGAATTCAGCAAAATTCTATCACATTTGTTCAATTTACGTCGCTCCTATTTCAGATAGCATACTGGGCTAGGCGGCATCTTAAAGCGCGTGGAATGACGAGTAAAATGCACTATTAAACTTCTATGATAGGGCAATCAGAGACCCGATTAGATCATTTTATATTTTGGTTAATATAAGAATTCAGCGAAATTCTATCACATTTGTTCAATTTACGTCGATCCTATTTCAGATAGCTTACTGGGCTAAGCGGCATCTCAAAGCGCATGAAGTGGCGAGTAAAATGCACTATTAAACTACTGGGGTAGGGCGAACAAAGACCCGATTAGATTATTTTACATTAAGGTTAATATAAGAATTCAGCGAAATTCTATCACATTTGTTCAATTTACATCGCTCCTATTTCAGATAGCGTACTGGCCTAGGCGGCATCTTAAAGCGCGTGGAATGGCGAGTAAAATGCACTATTAAACTTCTATGATAGGGCAATCAGAGACCGGATTAGATCATTTAATATTTTGGTTAATATAAGAATTCAGAGTAATGCTATCACATTTGTTCAATTTACGTCGCTCCTATTACAGATAGCTTATTGGGCTTAGCGGCATCTCAAAGCGCATGAAATGACGAGTGAAATGCACTATCAAACTTCTAGGGTAGGGCAAACAGAGACCCGATTAGATCATTTTATATTATGGTTAATTTAAGAAATCAGCAAAATTCTATCACATTTTTTCAACTTACGTCGCTCCTATTTAAGATAGCGTACTGGGCTAGGCGGAATCTCAAAGCGCGTGGAAGGGCGAGTAAAATGCACTACTAAACTTCTATGATCGGGCAATCAGAGACCCGATTAGATCATTTTATATTTTGGTTAATATAAGAATTCAGCGAAATTCTCTCACATTTGTTCAATTTACGTCGCTGATATTCCAGATACCGTATTGGGCTAAGCGGCATCTCAATGCGCATGAAATGGTGAGTAAAATGCACTATTAAACTTCTAGGATAAGGCAAACAGAGACCCGATTAGATCATTTTATATTTTGGTTAATATAAGAATTCAGCGAAATTCTATCAGATTTGTTCAATTTTCGTCGCTCCTATTTCAGATAGCGTATTGGCAGTAGCGGCATCTCAAAGCGCATGAAATGGCGAGTAAAATGCACTATTAAACTTCTATGATAGGGCAATCAGAGACCCGATTAGATCATTTTATATTTTGTTTAATATAAGATTTCAGGGAAATTCTGTCACATTTGTTCAATTTACGTCGCTCCTATTTCAGATAGCTTATTGGGCTTAGCGGCATCTGAAAGCGCATGAAATGGCGAGTAAAATGCACTATTAAACTTCTAGGGTAGGGCAAACAGAGACCCGATTAGACCATTTTATATTATGGTTAATTTAAGAATTCACCGAAATTCTGTCACATTTGTTCAATTTACGTCGCTCCTATTTCAGATAGCGTATTGGGCTAAGCGGCATCTCAAAGCCCATGAAATGATGATTAAAATGCACTATTAAACTTCTATGATAAGGCAAACAGGTACCCGATTAGATCATTTTATATTACGGTTAATATAAGAATTCAGCGTAATTCTATCACATTTGTTCAACTTACGTCGCTCCTCTTTCAGATAGCGTACTGGGCTAGGCGGCATCTTAAAGCGCGTGGAATGGCGAGTAAAATGCACTATTAAACTTCTATGATAGGGCTATCAGAGACCCGATTAGATCATTTTATATTTTGGTTAATATAAGAATTCAGTGAAATTCTATCACATTTGTTCAATTTACGTCGCTCCTATTTCAGTTAGCGTATTGGGCTAAGCAGCATCTCAAAGTGCATGAAATGGCGAGTAAAATGCACTATTAAACTTCTAGGGTAGGGCAAACAGAGACCGGATTAGATCATTTTATATTACGGTTAAAATAAGAATTCAGCGTAATTCTATCACATTTGTTCAAATTACGTCGCTCCTATTTCGGATAGCGTACTGGGCTAGGCGGCATCTCAAAGCGCGTGGAAGGGCGAGTAAAATGCACTACTAAACTTCTATGATAGGGCAATCAGAGACCCGATTAGATCATTTTATATTTTGGTTAATATAAGAATTCAGGGAAATTCTCTCACATTTGTTCAATTTACGTCGCTGATATTTCAGATAGCGTATTGGGCTAAGCGGCATCTCAAAGCGCAAGAAATGTCGAGTAAAATGCACTATTAAACGTATAGGGTAGGGCAAACAGAGACCCGATAAGATCATTTTATATTATGTTTAATTTAAGAATTCAGCGAAATTCTATCACATTTGTTCAATTTACGTCGCTCCTATTTCAGATAACGTATTGGGCTAGGCGGCATCTTAAAGCGCGTGGAAAGGCGAGTAAAATGCACTATTAAACTTCTATGATAGGGCAATCAGAGACCCGATTAGATCATTTTATATTACGGTTAATATAAGAATTCAGCGTAATTCTATCGCATTTGTTCAACTTACGTCGCTCCTATTTCAGATAGCGCACTGGGCTAGGCGGCATCTTAAAGCGCGTGGAATGGGGAGTAAAATGCACTACTAAACTACTATGATAGGGCTATCAGAGACCCGATTAGATCATTTTATATTTTGGTTAATATAAGAATTCAGTGAAATTCTATCACATTTGTTCAACTTACGTCGCTCCTCTTTCAGATAGCGTACTGGGCTAGGCGGCATCTTAAAGCGCGTGGAATGGCGAGTAAAATGCACTATTAAACTTCTATGATAGGGCTATCAGAGACCCGATTAGATCATTTTATATTTTGGTTAATATAAGAATTCAGTGAAATTCTATCACATTTGTTCAATTTACGTCGCTCCTATTTCAGTTAGCGTATTGGGCTAAGCAGCATCTCAAAGTGCATGAAATGGCGAGTAAAATGCACTATTAAACTTCTAGGGTAGGGCAAACAGAGACCCGATTAGATCATTTTATATAATGGTTAATTTAAGAATTCAGCAAAATTCTATCAAATTTTTTCAATTTACGTCGTTCCTATTTCAGCTAGCGTACTGGGCTTGGCGGCATCTTAAAACGCGAGGAATGGCGAGTAAAATGCACTGTTAAACTTCTATGATAGGGCAATCAGAGACCCGATTAGATCATTTTATATTTTGTTTAATATAAGATTTCAGGGAAATTCTATCACATTTGTTCAATTTACGTCGCTCCTATTTCAGATAGCGTACTGGGCTAGGCGACATCTTAAAGCGCGTGGAAAGGCGAGTAAAATGCACTATTACACTTCTAGGGTAGGGCAAACAGAGGCCCGATTAGATCATTTTATATTATGGTTAATTTAAGAATTCACCGAAATTCTATCACATTTGTTCAATTTACGTCGCTCCTATTTCAGATAGCGTATTGGGCTAAGCGGCATCTCAAAGCCCATGAAATGGCGATTAAAATGCACTGTTAAACTTCTAGGGTAAGGCAAACAGATACCCGATTAGATCATTTTATATTACGGTTAATATAAGAATTCAGCGTAATTCTATCACATTTGTTCAACTTACGTCGCTTCTATTTCAGATAGCGTACAGGGCTAGGCGGCATCTTAAAGCGCGTGGAAGGGTGAGTAAAATGCACTACTAATCTTCCATGATAGGGCAATCAGAGACCCGATTAGATCATTTTACATTTTGTTTAACATAAGATTTCAGGGACATTCTATCACATTTGTTTAATTTACGTCGCTGCTATTTCAGATAGCGTATTGGGCTAAGCGGCATCTCAAAGCGCATGAAATGGCGAATAAACTGCACTATTAAACTTCTAGGCGAGGGCGAACAGAGACCCGATTAGATCATTTTACATTTTGGTTAATAAAAGAATTCAGCGAAATTCAATCACATTTGCTCAATTTACGTCGCTCCTATTACAGATAGCTTATTGTGCTTAGCGGCAGCTCAAAGCGCATGAAGTGACGAGTGAAATTCACTATTAAACTTCTAGGGTAGGGCAAACAGAGACCCGATTAGATCATTTTATATTATGGTTAATTTAAAAATTCAGCAAAATTCTATCACATTTGTTCAATTTACGTCGCTCCTATTTCAGATAGCGTACTGGGATAGGCGGCATCCTAAAGCGCGCGGAATGGCGAGTAAAATGCACTATTAAACTTCTATGCTCGGGCAATCAGAGACCCGATTAGATCATTTTATATTTTGTTTAATATAAGATTTCAGGGAAATTCTATCACATTTGTTCAACTTACGTCGCTCCTGTTACAGATAGCGTACTGGGCTAGGCGGCATCTTAAAGCGCGCGGAATGGCGAGTAAAATGCACTATTAAACCTCTAGGGTAAGGCAAGCAGAGACCCGATTAGATCATTTCATATTATGGTTAATTTAAGAATTCAGCAAAATTCTATCACATTTGTTCAATTAACGTCGTTCCTATTTCAGATAGCGTACTGGCCTAGGCGGCATCTTAAAGCGCGTGGAATGGCGAGTAAAATGCACTATTAAACTTCTATGATAGGGCAATCAGAGACCCGATTAGATCATTTAATATTTTGGTTAATATAAGAATTCAGAGTAATGCTATCACATTTGTTCAATTTACGTCGCTCCTATTACAGACAGCTTATTGGGCTTAGCGGCATCTCAAAGCGCATGAAATGACGAGTGAAATGCACTATCAAACTTCTAGGGTAGGGCAAACAGAGACCCGATTAGATCATTTTATATTATGGTTAATTTAAGAATTCAGCAAAATTCTATCACATTTGTTCAATTTACGTCGTTCCTATTTCAGATAGCGTCCTGGGCTAAGCGGCATCTAATAGCGCATGAAATGGCGAGTAAAATGCACTATTAAACATCTAGGGTAGGGCAAACAGAGACCCGATTAGATCATTTTATATTACGGTTAATATGAGAATTCAGCGTAATTCTATCACATTTTTTCAACTTACGTCGCTCCTATTTAAGATAGCGTACTGGGCTAGGCGGAATATCAAAGCGCGTGGAAGGGCGAGTAAAATGCACTACTAAACTTCTATGATCGGGCAATCAGAGACCCGATTAGATCATTTTATATTTTGGTTAATATCAGAATTCAGCGAAATTCTCTCACATTTGTTCAATTTACGTCGCTGATATTCCAGATAGCGTATTGGGCTAAGCGGCATCTCAATGCGCATGAAATGGTGAGTAAAATGCACTATTAAACTTCTAGGATAAGGCAAACAGAGACCCGATTAGATCATTTCATATTTTGGTTAATATAAGAATTCAGCGAAATTCTATCAGATTTGTTCAATTTACGTCGCTCCTATTTCAGATAGCGTATTGGGAGTAGCGGCATCTCAAAGCGCATGAAATGGCGAGTAAAATGCACTATTAAGCTTCAAGGGTAGGGCAAACAGACAGCCGATTAGATCATTTTATATTATGATTAATTTAAGAAGTCAGCAAAATTCTATCACATTTGTTCAATTTACGTCGTTCCTATTTCAGATAGCGTACTGGGCTAGGCGGCATCTTAAAGCGCGTGGAATGGCGAGTAAAATGCACTATTAAACTTCTATGATAGGGCTATCAGAGACCCGATTAGATCATTTTATATTTTGATTAATATAAGAATTCAGTGAAATTCTATCACATTTGTTCAATTTACGTCGCTCCTATTTCAGTTAGCGTATTGGGCTAAGCAGCATCTCAAAGTGCATGAAATGGCGAGTAAAATGCACTATTAAACTTCTAGGGTAGGGCAAACAGAGACCCGATTAGATCATTTTATATTTTGGTTAATATAAGAATTCAGCGAAATTCTATCAGATTTGTTCAATTTACGTCGCTCCTATTTCAGATAGCGTATTGGGAGTAGCGGCATCTCAAAGCGCATGAAATGGCGAGTAAAATGCACTATTAAACTTCAAGGGTAGGGCAAACAGAGACCCGATTAGATCATTTTATATTATGGTTAATTTAAGAATTCAGAAAAATTCTATCACATTTTTCAATTTACGTCGTTCCTATTTCAGATAGCGTATTGGGCTATGCGGCATCTCAAAGCGCATGAAATGACGAGTAAAATGCACTATTAAACTTGTAGGGTAGGGCAAACAGAGACCCGATTAGATCATTTTATATTACGGTTAATATAAGAATTCAGCGTAATTCTATCACATTTGTTCAAATTACGTCGCTCCTATTTCAGATAGCGTACTGGGATAGGCGGCATCTCAAAGCGCGTGGAAGGGCGAGTAAAATGCACTACTAAACTTCTATGATAGGGCAATCAGAGACCCGATTAGATCATTTTATATTTTGGTTAATATAAGAATTCAGGGAAATTCTCTCACATTTGTTCAATTTACGTCGCTGATATTTCAGATAGCGTATTGGGCTAAGCGGCATCTCAAAGCGCAAGAAATGTCGAGTAAAATGCACTATTAAACTTCTAGGGTAGGGCAAACAGAGACCCGATAAGATCATTTTATATTATGGTTAATTTAAGAATTCAGCGAAATTCTATCACATTTGTTCAATTTACGTCGCTCCTATTTCAGATAGCGTATTGGGCTAAGCGGCACCTCAAAGCGCATGAAATGGCGAGTATAATGCACTATTAAACGTCTAGAATAAGGCAAACAGAGACCCGATTAGATCATTTTATATTACGGTTAATATAAGAATTCAGCGTAATTCTATCACATTTGTTCAACTTACGTCGCTCCTCTTTCAGATAGCGTACTGGGCTAGACGGCATCACAAAGCGCGTGGAATGGCGAGTAAAATGCACTATTAAACTTCTATGATAGGGCTATCAGAGACCCGATTAGATCATTTTATATTTTGGTTAATATAAGAATTCAGTGAAATTCTAACACATTTCTTCAATTTACGTCGCTCCTATTTCAGATAGCGTACTGGGCTAGGCTGCATCATAAAGCGCGTGGAATGGCGAGTAAAATGCACTATTAAACTTCTAGGATAAGGCAAACAGAGACCCGATTAGATCATTTTATATTACGGTTAATATAAGAATTCAGCGTAATTCTATCACATTTGTTCAACTTACGTCGCTCCTCTTTCAGATAGCGTACTGGTCTAGGCGGCATCTTAAAGCGCGTGGAATGGCGAGTAAAATGTACTATTAAACTTCTATGATAGGGCTATCAGAGACCCGATTAGATCATTTTATATTTTGGTTAATATAAGAATTCAGTGAAATTCTATCACATTTGTTCAATTTACGTCGCTCCTATTTCAGTTAGCGTATTGGGCTAAGCAGCATCTCAAAGTGCATGAAATGGCGAGTAAAATGCACTATTAAACTTCTAGGATAGGGCAAACAGAGACCCGATTAGATCATTTTATATTATGGTTAATTTAAGAATTCACCGAAATTCTATCACATTTGTTCAATTTACGTCGCTCCTATTTCAGATAGCGTAGAGGGCTAGGCGGCATCTTAAAGCGCGTGGAAGGATGAGTAAAATGCACTACTAATCTTCCATGATAGGGCAATCAGAGACCCGATTAGATCATTTTACATTTTGTTTAACATAAGATTTCAGGGGCATTCTATCACATTTGTTTAATTTACGTCGCTGCTAATTCAGATAGCGTATTGGGCTAAGCGGCATCTCAAAGCGCATGAAATGGCGAATAAAATGCACTATTAAACTTCTAGGCGAGGGCGAACAGAGACCCGATTAGATCATTCTACATTTTGGTTAACAAAAGAATTCAGCGAAATTCTATCACATTTGCTCAATTTACGTCGCTCCTATTACAGATAGCTTATTGTGCTTAGCGGCATCTCAAAGCGCATGAAGCGATGAGTGAAATGCACTATTAAACTTCTAGGGTAGGGCAAACAGAGACCCGATTAGATCATTTTATATTATGGTTAATTTAAGAATTCAGCAAAATTCTATCACAATTGTCCAATTTACGTCGCTCCTATTTCAGATAGCGTACTGGGCTAGGCGGCATCCTAAAGCGCGCGGAATGGCGAGTAAAATGCACTATTAAACTTCTATGCTCGGGCAATCAGAGACCCGATAAGATCATTTTATATTTTGTTTAATATAAGATTTCAGGGAAATTCTATCACATTTGTTCAATTTACGTCGCTCCTATTTCAGATAGCGTACTGGGCTAGGCGGCATCTTAAAGCGCGTGGAAAGGCGAGTAAAATGCACTATTAAACTTCTATGATAGGGCAATCAGAGACCCGATTAGATCATTTTATATTACGGTTAATATAAGAATTCAGCGTAATTCTATCACATTTGTTCAACTTACGTCGCTCCTATTACAGATAGCGTACTGGGCTAGGCGGCATCTTAAAGCGCGTGGAATGGCGAGTGAAATGCACTATCAAACTTCTAGGGTAGGGCAAACAGAGACCCGATTAGATCATTTTATATTATGGTTAATTTAAGAATTCAGCAAAATTCTACCACATTTGTTCAATTTACGTCGTTCCTATTTCAGATAGCGTCCTGGGCTAAGCGGCATCTTAAAGCGCGTGGAATGGCGAGTTAAATGCACTATTAAACTTCTATGATAGGGCAATCAGAGACCCGATTAGATCATTTAATATTTTGGTTAATATAAGAATTCAGAGTAATGCTATCACATTTGTTCAATTTACGTCGCTCC
This sequence comes from Macropis europaea, assembly GCA_916610135.2. Lineage (NCBI taxonomy): Eukaryota > Metazoa > Arthropoda > Insecta > Hymenoptera > Melittidae > Macropis > Macropis europaea. Next base: position 98,435 of record CAKAJE020000796.1, read on the forward strand.
TATTACAGATAGCTTATTGGGCTTAGCGGCATCTCAAAGCGCATGAAATGACGAGTGAAATGCACTATCAAACTTCTAGGGTAGGGCAAACAGAGACCCGATTAGATCATTTTATATTATGGTTAATTTAAGAATTCAGCAAAATTCTACCACATTTGTTCAATTTACGTCGTTCCTATTTCAGATAGCGTCCTGGGCTAAGCGGCATCTAATAGCGCATGAAATGGCGAGTAAAATGCACTATTAAACTTCTAGGGTAGGGCAAACAGAGACCCGATTAGATCATTTTATATTACGGTTAATATAAGAATTCAGCGTAATTCTATCACATTTGTTCAAATTACGTGGCTCCTGTTTCAGATAGCGTACTGGGCTAGGCGGCATCTCAAAGCGCGTGGAAGGGCGAGTAAAATGCACTACTAAACTTCTATGATAGGGCCATCAGAGACCCGATTAGATCATTTTATATTTTGGTTAATATAAGAATTCAGGGAAATTCTCTCACATTTGTTCAGTTTACGTCGCTGATATTTCAGATAGCGTATTGGGCTAAGCGGCATCTCAAAGCGCAAGAAATGTCGAGTAAAATGCACTATTAAACTTCTAGGGTAGGGCAAACAGAGACCCGATAAGATCATTTTATATTATGGTTAATTTAAGAATTCAGCGAAATTCTATCATATTTGTTCAATTTACGTCACTCCTATTTCAGATAGCGTATTGGGCTAAGCGGCATCTCAATGCGCATGAAATGGCGGGTAAAATGCACTATTAAACTTCTAGGGTAGGGCAAACAGAGACCAGATTAGATCAGTTTATATTATGATTAATTTAAGAAGTCAGCAAAGTTCTATCACATTTGTTCAAGTTACGTCGTTCCTATTTCAGATAGCGTACTGGGCTAGGCGGCATCTTAAAGCGCGTGGAAAGGCGAGTAAAATGCACTATTAAACTTCTATGATAGGGCAATCAGAGACCCGATTAGATCATTTTATATTACGGTTAATATAAGAATTCAGCGTAATTCTATCACATTTGTTCAACTTACGTCGCTCCTCTTTCAGTTAGCGTATTGGGCTAAGCAGCATCTCAAAGTGCATGAAATGGCGAGTAAAATGCACTATTAAACTTCTAGGGTAGGGCAAATAGAGACCCGATTAGATCATTTTATATAATGGTTAATTTAAGAATTCAGCAAAATTCTATCAAATTTTTTCAATTTACGTCGTTCCTATTTCAGCTAGCGTACTGGGCTTGGCGGCATCTTAAAACGCGAGGAATGGCGAGTAAAATGCACTGTTAAACTTCTATGATAGGGCAATCAGAGACCCGATTAGATCATTTTATATTTTGTTTAACATAAGATTTCAGGGACATTCTATCACATTTGTTTAATTTACGTCGCTGCTATTTCAGATAGCGTATTGGGCTAAGCGGCATCTCAAAGCGCATGAAATGGCGAATAAAATGCACTATTAAACTTCTAGGCGAGGGCGAACAGAGACCCGATTAGATCATTTTACATTTTGGTTAATAAAAGAATTCAGCGAAATTCTATCACATTTGCTCAATTTACGTCGCTCCTATTACAGATAGCTTATTGTGCTTAGCGGCATCTCAAAGCGCATGAAGTGACGAGTGAAATGCACTATTAAACTTCTAGGGTAGGGCAAACAGAGACCCGATTAGATCATTTTATATTATGGTTAATTTATGAATTCAGCAAAATTCTATCACATTTGTTCAATTTACGTCGCTCCTATTTCAGATAGCGTACTGGGCTAGGCGGCATCCTAAAGCGCGCGGAATGGCGACTAAAATGCACTATTAAACTTCTATGCTAGGGCAATCAGAGACCCGATTAGATCATTTTATATTTTGTTTAATATAAGATTTCAGGGAAATTCTATCACATTTGTTCAACTTACGTCGCTCCTATTTCAGATAGCGTACAGGGCTAGGCGGCATCTTAAAGCGCGTGGAAGGGCGAGTAAAATGCACTACTAAACTTCTAGGGTAGGGCAAACAGAGACCCGATTAGATCATTTTATATTATGGTTAATTTAAGAATTCAGCAAAATTCTATCACATTTGTTCAATTTACGTCGCTCCTATTTCAGATAGCGTATTGGGCTAAGCGGCATCTCAAAGCGCATGAAATGGCGAGTAAAATGCACTATTAAACTTCAAGGGTAAGGCAAACAGAGACCCGATTAGATCATTTTATATTACGGTCAATTTAAGAATTCAGCATAATTCTTTCTCATTTCTACAATTTACGTCGCTCCTATTTCAGATAGCGTACTGGGCTAGGCGGCATCTTAAAGCGCATGGAATGGCGAGTAAAATGCACTATTAAACTTCTATGATAGGGCAATCAGAGACCCGATTAGATCATTTAATATTTTGGTTAATATAAAAATTCAGCGTAATGCTATCACATTTGTTCAATTTACGTCGCTGATATTTCAGATAGCGTATTGGGCTAAGCGGCATCTCAAAGCGCAAGAAATGTGGAGTAAAATGCACTATTAAACTTCTAGGGTAGGGCAAACAGAGACCCGATAAGATCATTTTATATTACGGTTAATATAAGAATTCAGCGTAATTCTATCACATTTGTTCAACTTACGTCGCTCCTATTTCAGATAGCGTACTGGGCTAGGCGGCATCTTAAAGCGCGTGGAAGGGCGAGTAAAATGCACTACTAAACTTCTTGGGTAGGGCAAACAGAGACCCGATTAGATCATTTTATATTACGGTTAATATAAGAATTCAGCAAAATTCTATCACATTTGTTCAATTTACGTCGCTCCTATTTCAGATAGCGTACTGGGCTAGGCGGCATCCTAAAGCGCGCGGAATGGCGAGTAAAATGCACTATTAAACTTCTATGCTAGGGCAATCAGAGACCCGATTAGATCATTTTATATTTTGTTTAATATAAGATTTCAGGGAAATTCTATCACATTTGTTCAATTTACGTCGCTCCTATTTCAGATAGCGTACTGGGCTAGGCGGCATCTTAAAGCGCGTGGAAAGGCGAGTAAAATGCACTATTAAACTTCTATGATAGGGCAATCAGAGACCCGATTAGATCATTTAATATTTTGGTTAATATAAGAATTCAGCGTAATGCTATCACATTTGTTCAATTTACGTCGCTCCTATTCCAGACAGCTTATTGGGCTTAGCGGCATCTCAAAGCGCATGAAATGACGAGTGAAATCTACTATTAAACTTCTAGGGTTGGTCGAAGAAAGACCCAATTAGATCATTTTACATTAAGGTTAATATAAGAATTCAGGGAAATTCTATCACATTTGTTCAACTTACGTCGCTCCTATTGCAGATAGCGTATTGGGCTAAGTGGCATCTCAAAGCGCATGAAATGGCGAGTAAAATGCACTATTAAACTTCTATGATAGGGCAATCAGAGACCCGATTAGATCATTTTATATTTTGTTTAATAAAAGAGATCAGCGAAATTCTATCACATTTGTTCAACTTACGTCGCTGATATTTCAGAAAGCGTATTGTGCTATGCGGCATCGCAAAGCGCAAGAAATGGCGAGTAAAATGCACTCTTAAACTTCTATGATAGGGCAATCGGAGACCCGATTAGATCGTTTTACATTTTGTTTAATATAAGATTTCAGGGACATTCTATCACATTTGTTTAATTTACGTCGCTGCTATTTCAGATAGCGTTTTGGGCTAAGCGGCATCTCAAAGCGCATGAAATGGCGAGTAAAATGCACTATTAAAGTTCTAGGATAAGGCAAACAGAGACCCGATTAGATCATTTTATATTACGGTTAATATAAGAATTCAGCGTAATTCTGTCACATTTGTTCAACTTACGTAGCTCCTATTTCAGATAGCGTACTGGGCTAGGCGGCAACATAAAGCGCGTGGAATATCGAGTAAAATACACTATTAAACTTCTATGATAGGGCAATCAGAGACCCGATTAGATCATTTTACATTTTGCTTAATAAAAGAATTCAGCGAAATTCTATCACATTTGCTCAATTTACGTCGCTCCTATTACAGATAGCTTATTGTGCTTAGCGGCATCTCAAAGCGCATGAAGTGACGAGTGAAATACACTATTAAACTTTTGGGGTAGAGCAAACAGAGACCCGATTAGATCATTTTATATTATGGTTAATTTAGGAATTCAGCAAAATTCTATCACATTTGTTCAATTTACGTCGCTCCTATTTCAGATAGCGTACTGGGCTAGGCGGCATCCTAAAGCGCGCGGAATGTCGAGTAAAATGCACTATTAAACTTCTATGCTAGGGCAATCAGAGACCTGATTAGATCATTTTATATTTTGTTTAATATAAGATTTCAGGGAAATTCTATCACATTTGTTCAATTTACGTCGCTCCTATTTCAGATAGCGTACTGGGCTAGGCGGCATCTTAAAGCGCGTGGAAAGGCGAGTAAAATGCACTATTACACTTCTATGATAGGGCAATCAGAGACCCGATTAGATCATTTAATATTTTGGTTAATATAAGAATTCAGCGTAATGCTATCACATTTGTTCAATTTACGTCGCTCCAATTACAGACAGCTTATTGGGCTTAGCGGCATCTCAAAGCGCATGAAATGACGAGTGAAATGCACTATTAAACTTCTAGGGTAGGGCAAACAGAGACCCGATTAGATCATTTTATATTATGGTTAATTTAAGAACTCAGCGAAAGTCTATCACATTTGTTCAATTTACGTCGCTCCTATTTCAGATAGCGTATTGGGCTAAGCGGCATCTCAAAGCGCATGAAATGGCGAGTAAAATGCACTATTAAACTTCTAGGGTAGGGCAAACAGAGACCCGATTAGATCATTTTATATTATGGTTAATTTAAGAATTCAGCGAAATTCTATCACATTTGTTCAATTTACGTCGTTCCTATTTCAGATAGCGTCCTGGGCTAAGCGGCATCTAATAGCGCATGAAATGGCGAGTATAATGCACTATTAAACTTCTAGGATAAGGCAAACAGAGACCCGATTAGATCATTTTATATTACGGTTAATATAAGAATTCAGCGTAATTCTATCACATTTGTTCAACTTACGTCGCTCCTCTTTCAGATAGCGTACTGGTCTAGGCGGCATCTTAAAGCGCGTGGAATGGCGAGTAAAATGTACTATTAAACTTCTATGATAGGGCTATCAGAGACCCGATTAGATCATTTTATATTTTGGTTAATATAAGAATTCAGTGAAATTCTATCACATTTGTTCAATTTACGTCGCTCCTATTTCAGTTAGCGTATTGGGCTAAGCAGCATCTCAAAGTGCACGAAATGGCGAGTAAAATGCACTATTAAACTTCTAGGATAGGGCAAACAGAGACCCGATTAGATCATTTTATATTATGGTTAATTTAAGAATTCACCGAAATTCTATCACATTTGTTCAATTTACGTCGCTCCTATTTCAGATAGCGTACAGGGCTAGGCGGCATCTTAAAGCGCGTGGAAGGATGAGTAAAATGCACTACTAATCTTCCATGATAGGGCAATCAGAGACCCGATTAGATCATTTTACATTTTGTTTAACATAAGATTTCAGGGACATTCTATCACATTTGTTTAATTTACGTCGCTGCTAATTCAGATAGCGTATTGGGCTAAGCGGCATCTCAAAGCGCATGAAATGGCGAATAAAATGCACTATTAAAGTTCTAGGCGAGGGCGAACAGAGACCCGATTAGATCATTCTACATTTTGGTTAACAAAAGAATTCAGCGAAATTCTATCACATTTGCTCAATTTACGTCGCTCCTATTACAGATAGCTTATTGTGCTTAGCGGCATCTCAAAGCGCATGAAGTGATGAGTGAAATGCACTATTAAACTTCTAGGGTAGGGCAAACAGAGACCCGATTAGATCATTTTATATTATGGTTAATTTAAGAATTCAGCAAAATTCTATCACAATTGTTCAATTTACGTCGCTCCTATTTCAGATAGCGTACTGGGCTAGGCGGCATCCTAAAGCGCGCGGAATGGCGAGTAAAATGCACTATTAAACTTCTATGCTCGGGCAATCAGAGACCCGATAAGATCATTTTATATTTTGTTTAATATAAGATTTCAGGGAAATTCTATCACATTTGTTCAATTTACGTCGCTCCTATTTCAGATAGCGTACTGGGCTAGGCGGCATCTTAAAGCGCGTGGAAAGGCGAGTAAAATGCACTATTAAACTTCTATGATAGGGCAATCAGAGACCCGATTAGATCATTTTATATTACGGTTAATATAAGAATTCAGCGTAATTCTATCACATTTGTTCAACTTACGTCGCTCCTATTACAGATAGCGTACTGGGCTAGGCGGCATCTTAAAGCGCGTGGAATGGCGAGTAAAATGCACTATTAAACCTCTAGGGTAAGGCAAGCAGAGACCCGATTAGATCATTTCATATTATGGTTAATTTAAGAATTCAGCAAAATTCTACCACATTTGTTCAATTTACGTCGTTCCTATTTCAGATAGCGTCCTGGGCTAAGCGGCATCTAATAGCGCATGAAATGGCGAGTAAAATGCACTATTAAACTTCTAGGGTAGGGCAAACAGAGACCCGATTAGATCATTTTATATTACGGTTAATATAAGAATTCAGCGTAATTCTATCACATTTGTTCAAATTACGTGGCTCCTGTTTCAGATAGCGTACTGGGCTAGGCGGCATCTCAAAGCGCGTGGAAGGGCGAGTAAAATGCACTACTAAACTTCTATGATAGGGCCATCAGAGACCCGATTAGATCATTTTATATTTTGGTTAATATAAGAATTCAGGGAAATTCTCTCACATTTGTTCAGTTTACGTCGCTGATATTTCAGATAGCGTATTGGGCTAAGCGGCATCTCAAAGCGCAAGAAATGTCGAGTAAAATGCACTATTAAACTTCTAGGGTAGGGCAAACAGAGACCCGATAAGATCATTTTATATTATGGTTAATTTAAGAATTCAGCGAAATTCTATCATATTTGTTCAATTTACGTCACTCCTATTTCAGATAGCGTATTGGGCTAAGCGGCATCTCAATGCGCATGAAATGGCGGGTAAAATGCACTATTAAACTTCTAGGGTAGGGCAAACAGAGACCAGATTAGATCAGTTTATATTATGATTAATTTAAGAAGTCAGCAAAGTTCTATCACATTTGTTCAAGTTACGTCGTTCCTATTTCAGATAGCGTACTGGGCTAGGCGGCATCTTAAAGCGCGTGGAAAGGCGAGTAAAATGCACTATTAAACTTCTATGATAGGGCAATCAGAGACCCGATTAGATCATTTTATATTACGGTTAATATAAGAATTCAGCGTAATTCTATCACATTTGTTCAACTTACGTCGCTCCTCTTTCAGTTAGCGTATTGGGCTAAGCAGCATCTCAAAGTGCATGAAATGGCGAGTAAAATGCACTATTAAACTTCTAGGGTACGGCAAATAGAGACCCGATTAGATCATTTTATATAATGGTTAATTTAAGAATTCAGCAAAATTCTATCAAATTTTTTCAATTTACGTCGTTCCTATTTCAGCTAGCGTACTGGGCTTGGCGGCATCTTAAAACGCGAGGAATGGCGAGTAAAATGCACTGTTAAACTTCTATGATAGGGCAATCAGAGACCCGATTAGATCATTTTATATTTTGTTTAACATAAGATTTCAGGGACATTCTATCACATTTGTTTAATTTACGTCGCTGCTATTTCAGATAGCGTATTGGGCTAAGCGGCATCTCAAAGCGCATGAAATGGCGAATAAAATGCACTATTAAACTTCTAGGCGAGGGCGAACAGAGACCCGATTAGATCATTTTACATTTTGGTTAATAAAAGAATTCAGCGAAATTCTATCACATTTGCTCAATTTACGTCGCTCCTGTTACAGATAGCTTATTGTGCTTAGCGGCATCTCAAAGCGCATGAAGTGACGAGTGAAATGCACTATTAAACTTCTAGGGTAGGGCAAACAGAGACCCGATTAGATCATTTTATATTATGGTTAATTTATGAATTCAGCAAAATTCTATCACATTTGTTCAATTTACGTCGCTCCTATTTCAGATAGCGTACTGGGCTAGGCGGCATCCTAAAGCGCGCGGAATGGCGACTAAAATGCACTATTAAACTTCTATGCTAGGGCAATCAGAGACCCGATTAGATCATTTTATATTTTGTTTAATATAAGATTTCAGGGAAATTCTATCACATTTGTTCAACTTACGTCGCTCCTATTTCAGATAGCGTACAGGGCTAGGCGGCATCTTAAAGCGCGTGGAAGGGCGAGTAAAATGCACTACTAAACTTCTAGGGTAGGGCAAACAGAGACCCGATTAGATCATTTTATATTATGGTTAATTTAAGAATTCAGCAAAATTCTATCACATTTGTTCAATTTACGTCGCTCCTATTTCAGATAGCGTATTGGGCTAAGCGGCATCTCAAAGCGCATGAAATGGCGAGTAAAATGCACTATTAAACTTCAAGGGTAAGGCAAACAGAGACCCGATTAGATCATTTTATATTACGGTCAATTTAAGAATTCAGCATAATTCTTTCTCATTTCTACAATTTACGTCGCTCCAATTTCACATAGCGTACTGGGCTAGGCGGCATCTTAAAGCGCATGGAATGGCGAGTAAAATGCACTATTAAACTTCTATGATAGGGCAATCAGAGACCCGATTAGATCATTTAATATTTTGGTTAATATAAGAATTCAGCGTAATGCTATCACATTTGTTCAATTTACGTCGCTGATATTTCAGATAGCGTATTGGGCTAAGCGGCATCTCAAAGCGCAAGAAATGTGGAGTAAAATGCACTATTAAACTTCTAGGGTAGGGCAAACAGAGACCCGATAAGATCATTTTATATTACGGTTAATATAAGAATTCAGCGTAATTCTATCACATTTGTTCAACTTACGTCGCTCCTATTTCAGATAGCGTACTGGGCTAGGCGGCATCTTAAAGCGCGTGGAAGGGCGAGTAAAATGCACTACTAAACTTCTTGGGTAGGGCAAACAGAGACCCGATTAGATCATTTTATATTACGGTTAATATAAGAATTCAGCAAAATTCTATCACATTTGTTCAATTTACGTCGCTCCTATTTCAGATAGCGTACTGGGCTAGGCGGCATCCTAAAGCGCGCGGAATGGCGAGTAAAATGCACTATTAAACTTCTATGCTAGGGCAATCAGAGACCCGATTAGATCATTTTATATTTTGTTTAATATAAGATTTCAGGGAAATTCTATCACATTTGTTCAATTTACGTCGCTCCTATTTCAGATAGCGTACTGGGCTAGGCGGCATCTTAAAGCGCGTGGAAAGGCGAGTAAAATGCACTATTAAACTTCTATGATAGGGCAATCAGAGACCCGATTAGATCATTTAATATTTTGGTTAATATAAGAATTCAGCGTAATGCTATCACATTTGTTCAATTTACGTCGCTCCTATTCCAGACAGCTTATTGGGCTTAGCGGCATCTCAAAGCGCATGAAATGACGAGTGAAATGCACTATTAAACTTCTAGGGTTGGTCGAAGAAAGACCCAATTAGATCATTTTACATTAAGGTTAATATAAGAATTCAGGGAAATTCTATCACATTTGTTCAACTTACGTCGCTCCTATTGCAGATAGCGTATTGGGCTAAGTGGCATCTCAAAGCGCATGAAATGGCGAGTAAAATGCACTATTAAACTTCTATGATAGGGCAATCAGAGACCCGATTAGATCATTTTATATTTTGTTTAATAAAAGAGATCAGCGAAATTCTATCACATTTGTTCAACTTACGTCGCTGATATTTCAGAAAGCGTATTGTGCTATGCGGCATCGCAAAGCGCAAGAAATGGCGAGTAAAATGCACTCTTAAACTTCTATGATAGGGCAATCGGAGACCCGATTAGATCGTTTTACATTTTGTTTAATATAAGATTTCAGGGACATTCTATCACATTTGTTTAATTTACGTCGCTGCTATTTCAGATAGCGTTTTGGGCTAAGCGGCATCTCAAAGCGCATGAAATGGCGAGTAAAATGCACTATTAAAGTTCTAGGATAAGGCAAACAGAGACCCGATTAGATCATTTTATATTACGGTTAATATAAGAATTCAGCGTAATTCTGTCACATTTGTTCAACTTACGTAGCTCCTATTTCAGATAGCGTACTGGGCTAGGCGGCAACATAAAGCGCGTGGAATATCGAGTAAAATACACTATCAAACTTCTATGATAGGGCAATCAGAGACCCGATTAGATCATTTTACATTTTGCTTAATAAAAGAATTCAGCGAAATTCTATCACATTTGCTCAATTTACGTCGCTCCTATTACAGATAGCTTATTGTGCTTAGCGGCATCTCAAAGCGCATGAAGTGACGAGTGAAATACACTATTAAACTTCTGGGGTAGAGCAAACAGAGACCCGATTAGATCATTTTATATTATGGTTAATTTAGGAATTCAGCAAAATTCTATCACATTTGTTCAATTTACGTCGCTCCTATTTCAGATAGCGTACTGGGCTAGGCGGCATCCTAAAGCGCGCGGAATGTCGAGTAAAATGCACTATTAAACTTCTATGCTAGGGCAATCAGAGACCTGATTAGATCATTTTATATTTTGTTTAATATAAGATTTCAGGGAAATTCTATCACATTTGTTCAATTTACGTCGCTCCTATTTCAGATAGCGTACTGGGCTAGGCGGCATCTTAAAGCGCGTGGAAAGGCGAGTAAAATGCACTATTAAACTTCTATGATAGGGCAATCAGAGACCCGCTTAGATCATTTAATATTTTGGTTAATATAAGAATTCAGCGTAATGCTATCACATTTGTTCAATTTACGTCGCTCCTATTACAGACAGCTTATTGGGCTTAGCGGCATCTCAAAGCGCATGAAATGACGAGTGAAATGCACTATTAAACTTCTAGGGTAGGGCAAACAGAGACCCGATTAGATCATTTTATATTATGGTTAATTTAAGAACTCAGCGAAATTCTATCACATTTGTTCAATTTACGTCGCTCCTATTTCAGATAGCGTATTGGGCTAAGCGGCATCTCAAAGCGCATGAAATGGCGAGTAAAATGCACTATTAAACTTCTAGGGTAGGGCAAACAGAGACCCGATTAGATCATTTTATATTATGGTTAATTTAAGAATTCAGCGAAATTCTATCACATTTGTTCAATTTACGTCGTTCCTATTTCAGATAGCGTCCTCGGCTAAGCGGCATCTAATAGCGCATGAAATGGCGAGTATAATGCACTATTAAACTTCTAGGATAAGGCAAACAGAGACCCGATTAGATCATTTTATGTTATGGTTAATATAAGAATTCAGCGTAATTCTATCACATTTGTTCAAGTTACGTCGCTCCTATTTCAGATAGCGTACTGGGCTAGGCGGCATCACAAAGCGCGTGGAATGGCGAGTAAAATGCACTATTAAACTTCTATGATAGGGCTATCAGAGACCCGATTAGATCATTTTATATTTTGGTTAATATAAGAATTCAGTGAAATTCTAACACATTTGTTCAATTTACGTCGCTCCTATTTCAGATAGCGTACTGGGCTAGGCTGCATCATAAAGCGCGTGGAATGGCGAGTAAAATGCACTATTAAACTTCTAGGATAAGGCAAACAGAGACCCGATTAGATCATTTTATATTACGGTTAATATAAGAATTCAGCGTAATTCTATCACATTTGTTCAACTTACGTCGCTCCTCTTTCAGATAGCGTACTGGTCTAGGCGGCATCTTAAAGCGCGTGGAATGGCGAGTAAAATGTACTATTAAACTTCTATGATAGGGCTATCAGAGACCCGATTAGATCATTTTATATTTTGGTTAATATAAGAATTCAGTGAAATTCTATCACATTTGTTCAATTTACGTCGTTCCTATTTCAGTTAGCGTATTGGGCTAAGCAGCATCTCAAAGTGCATGAAATGGCGAGTAAAATGCACTATTAAACTTCTAGGATAGGGCAAACAGAGACCCGATTAGATCATTTTATATTATGGTTAATTTAAGAATTCACCGAAATTCTATCACATTTGTTCAATTTACGTCGCTCCTATTTCAGATAGCGTACAGGGCTAGGCGGCATCTTAAAGCGCGTGGAAGGATGAGTAAAATGCACTACTAATCTTCCATGATAGGGCAATCAGAGACCCGATTAGATCATTTTACATTTTGTTTAACATAAGATTTCAGGGACATTCTATCACATTTGTTTAATTTACGTCGCTGCTAATTCAGATAGCGTATTGGGCTAAGCGGCATCTCAAAGCGCATGAAATGGCGAATAAAATGCACTATTAAACTTCTAGGCGAGGGCGAACAGAGACCCGATTAGATCATTCTACATTTTGGTTAACAAAAGAATTCAGCGAAATTCTATCACATTTGCTCAATTTACGTCGCTCCTATTACAGATAGCTTATTGTGCTTAGCGGCATCTCAAAGCGCATGAAGTGATGAGTGAAATGCACTATTAAACTTCTAGGGTAGGGCAAACAGAGACCCGATTAGATCATTTTATATTATGGTTAATTTAAGAATTCAGCAAAATTCTATCACAATTGTTCAATTTACGTCGCTCCTATTTCAGATAGCGTACTGGGCTAGGCGGCATCCTAAAGCGCGCGGAATGGCGAGTAAAATGCACTATTAAACTTCTATGCTCGGGCAATCAGAGACCCGATAAGATCATTTTATATTTTGTTTAATATAAGATTTCAGGGAAATTCTATCACATTTGTTCAATTTACGTCGCTCCTATTTCAGATAGCGTACTGGGCTAGGCGGCATCTTAAAGCGCGTGGAAAGGCGAGTAAAATGCACTATTAAACTTCTATGATAGGGCAATCAGAGACCCGATTAGATCATTTTATATTACGGTTAATATAAGAATTCAGCGTAATTCTATCACATTTGTTCAACTTACGTCGCTCCTATTACAGATAGCGTACTGGGCTAGGCGGCATCTTAAAGCGCGTGGAATGGCGAGTAAAATGCACTATTAAACCTCTAGGGTAAGGCAAGCAGAGACCCGATTAGATCATTTCATATTATGGTTAATTTAAGAATTCAGCAAAATTCTATCACATTTGTTCAATTAACGTCGTTCCTATTTCAGATAGCGCACTGGGCTAAGCGGCATCTTAAAGCGCGTGGAATGGCGAGTTAAATGCACTATTAAACTTCTATGATAGGGCAATCAGAGACCCGATTAGATCATTTAATATTTTGGTTAATATAAGAATTCAGAGTAATGCTATCACATTTGTTCAATTTACGTCGCTCCTATTACAGATAGCTTATTGGGCTTAGCGGCATCTCAAAGCGCATGAAATAACGAGTGAAATGCACTATCAAACTTCTAGGGTAGGGCAAACAGAGACCCGATTAGATCATTTTATATTATGGTTAATTTAAGAATTCAGCAAAATTCTACCACATTTGTTCAATTTACGTCGTTCCTATTTCAGATAGCGTCCTGGGCTAAGCGGCATCTAATAGCGCATGAAATGGCGAGTAAAATGCACTATTAAACTTCTAGGGTAGGGCAAACAGAGACCCGATTAGATCATTTTATATTACGGTTAATATAAGAATTCAGCGTAATTCTATCACATTTGTTCAAATTACGTGGCTCCTGTTTCAGATAGCGTACTGGGCTAGGCGGCATCTCAAAGCGCGTGGAAGGGCGAGTAAAATGCACTACTAAACTTCTATGATAGGGCCATCAGAGACCCGATTAGATCATTTTATATTTTGGTTAATATAAGAATTCAGGGAAATTCTCTCACATTTGTTCAGTTTACGTCGCTGATATTTCAGATAGCGTATTGGGCTAAGCGGCATCTCAAAGCGCAAGAAATGTCGAGTAAAATGCACTATTAAACTTCTAGGGTAGGGCAAACAGAGACCCGATAAGATCATTTTATATTATGGTTAATTTAAGAATTCAGCGAAATTCTATCATATTTGTTCAATTTACGTCACTCCTATTTCAGATAGCGTATTGGGCTAAGCGGCATCTCAATGCGCATGAAATGGCGGGTAAAATGCACTATTAAACTTCTAGGGTAGGGCAAACAGAGACCAGATTAGATCAGTTTATATTATGATTAATTTAAGAAGTCAGCATAGTTCTATCACATTTGTTCAAGTTACGTCGTTCCTATTTCAGATAGCGTACTGGGCTAGGCGGCATCTTAAAGCGCGTGGAAAGGCGAGTAAAATGCACTATTAAACTTCTATGATAGGGCAATCAGAGACCCGATTAGATCATTTTATATTACGGTTAATATAAGAATTCAGCGTAATTCTATCACATTTGTTCAACTTACGTCGCTCCTCTTTCAGTTAGCGTATTGGGCTAAGCAGCATCTCAAAGTGCATGAAATGGCGAGTAAAATGCACTATTAAACTTCTAGGGTAGGGCAAATAGAGACCCGATTAGATCATTTTATATAATGGTTAATTTAAGAATTCAGCAAAATTCTATCAAATTTTTTCAATTTACGTCGTTCCTATTTCAGCTAGCGTACTGGGCTTGGCGGCATCTTAAAACGCGAGGAATGGCGAGTAAAATGCACTGTTAAACTTCTATGATAGGGCAATCAGAGACCCGATTAGATCATTTTATATTTTGTTTAACATAAGATTTCAGGGACATTCTATCACATTTGTTTAATTTACGTCGCTGCTATTTCAGATAGCGTATTGGGCTAAGCGGCATCTCAAAGCGCATGAAATGGCGAATAAAATGCACTATTAAACTTCTAGGCGAGGGCGAACAGAGACCCGATTAGATCATTTTACATTTTGGTTAATAAAAGAATTCAGCGAAATTCTATCACATTTGCTCAATTTACGTCGCTCCTATTACAGATAGCTTATTGTGCTTAGCGGCATCTCAAAGCGCATGAAGTGACGAGTGAAATGCACTATTAAACTTCTAGGGTAGGGCAAACAGAGACCCGATTAGATCATTTTATATTATGGTTAATTTATGAATTCAGCAAAATTCTATCACATTCGTTCAATTTACGTCGCTCCTATTTCAGATAGCGTACTGGGCTAGGCGGCATCCTAAAGCGCGCGGAATGGCGACTAAAATGCACTATTAAACTTCTATGCTAGGGCAATCAGAGACCCGATTAGATCATTTTATATTTTGTTTAATATAAGATTTCAGGGAAATTCTATCACATTTGTTCAACTTACGTCGCTCCTATTTCAGATAGCGTACAGGGCTAGGCGGCATCTTAAAGCGCGTGGAAGGGCGAGTAAAATGCACTACTAAACTTCTAGGGTAGGGCAAACAGAGACCCGATTAGATCATTTTATATTATGGTTAATTTAAGAATTCAGCAAAATTCTATCACATTTGTTCAATTTACGTCGCTCCTATTTCAGATAGCGTATTGGGCTAAGCGGCATCTCAAAGCGCATGAAATGGCGAGTAAAATGCACTATTAAACTTCAAGGGTAAGGCAAACAGAGACCCGATTAGATCATTTTATATTACGGTCAATTTAAGAATTCAGCATAATTCTTTCTCATTTCTACAATTTACGTCGCTCCTATTTCAGATAGCGTACTGGGCTAGGCGGCATCTTAAAGCGCATGGAATGGCGAGTAAAATGCACTATTAAACTTCTATGATAGGGCAATCAGAGACCCGATTAGATCATTTTATATTTTGGTTAATATAAGAATTCAGCGAAATTCTATCACATTTGTTCAACTTACGTCGCTCCTATTTCAGATAGCGTACTGGGCTAGGCGGAATCTCAAAGCGCGTGGAAGGGCGAGTTTAATGCACTACTAAACTTCTATGATCGGGCAACCAGAGACCCGATTACATCATTTTATATTTTGGTTAATATAAGAATTCAGCGAAATTCTCTCACATTTGTTCAATTTACGTCGCTGATATTTCAGATAGCGTATTGGGCTAAGCGGCATCTCAAAGCGCAAGAAATGTGGAGTAAAATGCACTATTAAACTTCTAGGGTAGGGCAAACAGAGACCCGATAAGATCATTTTATATTACGGTTAATATAAGAATTCAGCGTAATTCTATCACATTTGTTCAAGTTACGTCGCTCCTATTTCAGATAGCGTACTGGGCTAGGCGGCATCTTAAAGCGCGTGGAATGGCGAGTAAAATGAACTACCAAACTTCTATGATAGGGCAATCAGGCACTCGATTAGAACATTTTATATTTTGTTTAATACAAGATTTCAGGGAAATTTTATCTCATTTGTTCAATTTACGTCGCTCCTATTTCAGTTAGCGTATTCGGCTAAGCGGCATCTCAAAGAGCATGAAATGGCGAATAAAATGCAATAGTAAACTTCTAGGCTAGGGCGAACAGAGACCCGATTAGATCATTTTACATTATGGTTAATAAAAGAATTCAGCGAAATTCTATCACATTTGTTCCTCTTACGTCGCTCGTATTCCAGATAGCGTATTGGGCTACGCGGCATCTCAAAGCGCATGAAATGGCGAGTAAAATGCACTATTAAACTTCTAGGGTAGGGCAAACAGAGTCCCGATAAGATCAATTTATATTATGGTTAATTTAAGAATTCAGCGAAATTCTATCACATTTGTTCAATTTACGTCGCTCCTATTGCAGATAGCGTATTGGGCTAAGCGGCATCTTAAAGCGCGTGGAATGGCGAGTAAAATTCACTATTAAACTTCTATGATAGGGCAATCAGAGATCCGATTTGATCATTTTATATTTTGGTTAATATAAGAATTCAGCGAAATTCTATCACATTTGGTCAATTTACGTCGCTCCTATTTCAGATAGCTTATTGGGCTAAGCGGCATCTCAAAGCGCATGAAATGACGAGTGAAATGCACTATTAAACTTCTAGGGTAGGGCGAACGAAGACCCGATTAGATCATTTTACATTGAGGTTAATATAAGAATTCAGCGAAATTCTATCACATTTGTTCAATTTACGTCGCTCCTATTTCAGATAGCGTATTGGGCTAAGCGGCATCTCAAAGCGCGTGGAATGGCGAGTAAAATGCACTATTAAACTTCTATGGTAGGGCAATCAGAGAACCGATTAGATCATTTTATATTACGGTTAATATAAGAATTCAGCGTAATTCTATCACATTTGTTCAACTTTCGTCGCTCCTATTTCAGATAGCGTACTGAGCTAGGAGGCATCTTAAAGCGTGTGGAATGGCGAGTAAAATGCAATATTAAACTTCTATGATAGGGCAATCAGAGACCCAATTAGATCATTTTATATTTTGGTTATTATAAAAATTCAGCGAAATTCTATCACAATTGTTCAATTTACGTCGCTCCTATTTCAGATAGCGTATTGGGCTAAGCGGCAACTCAAAGCGCATGAAATGGCGAGTAACATGCACTATTACACTTCTAGGATAAGGCAAACAGAGACCCGATTAGATCATTTTATATTTTGGTTAATATTAGAATTCAGCGAAATTCTATCACATTTGTTCAATTTACGTCGCTCCTATTTCAGATAGCTTATTGGGCTAGGCGGCATCTTAAAGCGCGTGGAATGGCGAGTAAAATGCACTATTAAACTTCTATGATAGGGCTATCAGAGACCCGATTAGATCATTTTATATTTTGGTTAATATAAGAATTCAGCGAAATTCTATCACATTTGTTCAATTTACGTCGCTCCTATTTCAGATAGCGTACTGGGCTAAGCGGAATCTCAGAGCGCATGAAATGGCGAGTAAAATGCACTATTAAAGTTCTAGGATAAGGCAAACAGAGACCCGATTAGATCATTTTATATTACGGTTAATATAAGAATTCAGCGTAATTCTGTCACATTTGTTCAACTTACGTAGCTCCTATTTCAGATAGCGTACTGGGCTAGGCGGCAACTTAAAGCGCGTGGAATATCGAGTAAAATACACTATCAAACTTCTATGATAGGGCAATCAGAGACCCGATTAGATCATTTCATATTTTGGTTAATATAAGAATTCAGCGAAATTCTATCACATTTGTTCAATTTACGTCGCTCCTATTTCAGATAGCGTATTGGGCTAAGCGGCATCTCAAAGCGCATGAAATGGCGAGTAAAATGCACTATTAAACTTCAAGGGTAAGGCAAACAGAGACCCGATTAGATCATTTTATATTACGGTCAATTTAAGAATTCAGCATAATTCTTTCTCATTTCTTCAATTTACGTCGCTCCTATTTCAGATAGCGTACTGGGCTAGGCGGCATCTTAAAGCGCATGGAATGGCGAGTAAAATGCACTATTAAACTTCTATGATAGGGCAATCAGAGACCCGATTAGATCATTTTATATTTTGGTTAATATAAGAATTCAGCGAAATTCTATCACATTTGTTCAACTTACGTCGCTCCTATTTCAGATAGCGTACTGGGCTAGGCGGAATCTCAAAGCGCGTGGAAGGGCGAGTTTAATGCACTACTAAACTTCTATGATCGGGCAATCAGAGACCCGATTACATCATTTTATATTTTGGTTAATATAAGAATTCAGCGAAATTCTCTCACAAGTGTTCAATTTACGTCGCTGATATTTCAGATAGCGTATTGGGCTAAGCGGCATCTCAAGGCGCAAGAAATGTGGAGTAAAATGCACTATTAAACTTCTAGGGTAGGGCAAACAGAGACCCGATAAGATCATTTTATATTATGGTTAATTTAAGAATTCAGCGAAATTCTATCACATTTGTTCCATTTACGTCGCTCCTATTTCAGATAGCGTATTGGGCTAAGCGGCATCTTAAAGCGCGTGGAATGGCGAGTAAAATGCACTATTACACTTCTAGGGTAGGGCAAACAGAGACCCGATTAGATCATTTTATATTATGGTTAATTTAAGAATTCACCGAAATTCTATCACATTTGTTCAATCTACGTCGCTCCTATTTCAGATAGCGTATTGGGCTAAGCGGCATCTCAAAGCCCATGAAATGGCGATTAAAATGCACTATTAAACTTCTAGGGTAAGGCAAACAGATACCCTATTAGATCATTTTATATTACGGTTAATATAAGAATTCAGCGTAATTCTATCACATTTGTTCAACTTACGTCACTCCTATTTCAGATAGCGTACTGCGCTAGGCGGCATCTTAAAGCGCGTGGAAGATCGAGTAAAATGCACTACTAAACTTCTAGGGTAGGGCAAACAGAGACCCGATTAGATCATTTTATATTACGGTTAATATAAGAATTCAGCAAAATTCTATCACATTTGTTCAATTTACGTCGCTCCTATTTCAGATAGCGTACTGGGCTAGGCGGCATCCTAAAGCGCGCGGAATGGCGAGTAAAATGCACTATTAAACTTCTATGCTAGGGCAATCAGAGACCCGATTAGATCATTTTATATTTTGTTTAATATAAGATTTCAGGGAAATTCTATCACATTTGTTCAATTTACGTCGCTCCTATTTCAGATAGCGTACTGGGCTAGGCGGCATCTTAAAGCGCGTGGAAGGGCGAGTAAAATGCACTACTAAACTTCTAGGGTAGGGCAAACAGAGACCCGATTAGATCATTTTATATTACGGTTAATATAAGAATTCAGCAAAATTCTATCACATTTGTTCAATTTACGTCGCTCCTATTTCAGATAGCGTACTGGGCTAGGCGGCATCCTAAAGCGCGCGGAATGGCGAGTAAAATGCACTATTAAACTTCTATGCTAGGGCAATCAGAGACCCGATTAGATCATTTTATATTTTGTTTAATATAAGATTTCAGGGAAATTCTATCACATTTGTTCAATTTACGTCGCTCCTATTTCAGATAGCGTACTGGGCTAGGCGGCATCTTAAAGCGCGTGGAAAGGCGAGTAAAATGCACTATTAAACTTCTATGATAGGGCAATCAGAGACCCGATTAGATCATTTAATATTTTGGTTAATATAAGAATTCAGCGTAATGCTATCACATTTGTTCAATTTACGTCGCTCCTATTACAGACAGCTTATTGGGCTTAGCGGCATCTGAAAGCGCATGAAATGACGAGTGAAATGCACTATTAAACTTCTAGGGTTGGTCGAAGAAAGACCCAATTAGATCATTTTACATTAAGGTTAATATAAGAATTCAGGGAAATTCTATCACATTTGTTCAATTTACGTCGCTCCTATTTCAGATAGCGTATTGGGATAAGCGGCATCTCAAAGCGCATGAAATGGCGAATAAAATGAGCTATTAAACTTCTAGGCGAGGGCGAACAGAGACCCGATTAGATCATTTTACATTTTGCTTAATAAAAGAATTCAGCGAAATTCTATCACATTTGTTCAATTTACGTCGCTCCTATTTCAGATAGCTTATTGGGCTAGGCGGCATCTCAAAGCGCATGAAGTGACGAGTGAAATGCACTATTAAACTTCTGGGGTAGAGCAAACAGAGACCCGATTAGATCATTTTATATTATGGTTAATTTAGGAATTCAGCAAAATTCTATCTCATTTGTTCAATTTACGTCGCTCCTATTTCAGATAGCGTACTGGGCTAGGCGGCATCCTAAAGCGCGCGGAATGGCGAGTACAATGCACTATTAAACTTCTATGCTAGGGCAATCAGAGACCCGATTAGATCATTTTATATTATGGTTAATTTAGGAATTCAGCAAAATTCTATCACATTTGTTCAATTTACGTCGCTCCTATTTCAGATAGCGTACTGGGCTAGGCGGCATCCTAAAGCGCGCGGAATGTCGAGTAAAATGCACTATTAAACTTCTAGGATAAGGCAAACAGAGACCCGATTAGATCATTTTATATTGCGGTTAATATAAGAATTCAGCGTAACTCTGACACATTTGTTCAACTTACGTAGCTCCTATTTCAGACAGCGTACTGGGCTAGGCGGCATCTTAAAGCGCGTGGAATGGCGGGTAAAATGCACTATTAAACTTCAATGATAGGGCAATCAGTGACCCGATTAGATCATTTTATGTTTTGGTTAATATAAGAATTCAGCGAAATTCTATCACATTTGTTCAATTTACGTCGCTCCTATTTCAGATAGCGTATTGGGCTAAGCGGCATCTCAAAGCGCGAGAAATGGCGAGTAAAATGCACTATTAAACTTCTAGGGTAGGGCAAACAGAGACCCGATTAGATCATTTTATATTTTGGTTAACATAAGAATTCAGCGAAATTCTATCACATTTGTTCAATTTACATCGCTCCTATTTCAGATAGCGTATTGGGCTAAGCGGCATCTCAAAGCGCATGAAATGACGAATAAAATGCACAATTAAGCTTCTACGCTAGGGCGAACAGAGACCCGATTAGATCATTTTACGTTATGGTTAATAAAAGAATACAGCGAAATTCTATCACATTTGATCAATTTACATCGCTCCTATTTCAGCTAGCGTATTGGGCTAAGCGGCATCTTAAAGCGCATGAAATGACGAGTAAAATACACTATTAAACTTCTAGGGTAGGGCAAACAGAGACCCCATTAGATCATTTTATATTATGGTTAATTTAAGAATTCAGCGAAATTCTATCACATTTGTTGAATTTACGTCGCTCCTATTTCAGATAGCGTATTGGGCTAAGCGGCATCTCAAAGCGCATGAAATGGCGAGTAAAATGCACTATTAAACTTCTAGGGTAGGGCAAACAGAGACCCGATTAGATCATTTTATATTATGGTTAATTTAAGAATTCAGTGAAATTCTATCACATTTGTTCAATTTACGTCGCTCCTATTGCAGATAGCGTATTGGGCTAAGCGGCATCTTAAAGCGCGTGGAATGGCGAGTAAAATTCACTATTAAACTTCTATGATAGGGCAATCAGAGACCCGATTTGATCATTTTTTATTTTGGTTAATATAAGAATTCAGCGAAATTCTATCACATTTGGTCAATTTACGTCGCTCGTATTTCAGATAGCTTATTGGGCTAAGCGGCATCTCAAAGCGCATGAAATGACTAGTGAAATGCACTATTAAACTTCTAGGGTAGGGCGAACGAAGACCCGATTAGATCATTTTACATTGAGGTTAATATAAGAATTCAGCGAAATTCTATCACATTTGTTCAATTTACGTCGCTCCTATTTCAGATAGCGTATTGGGCTAAGCGGCATCTCAAAGCGCATAAAATGGCGAGTAAAATGCACTAGTAAACTTCTAGGGTAGGGCAATCAGAGACCCGATTAGATCATTTTATATTATGGTTAATTTAAGAATTCAGCAAAATTCTATCACATTAGTTCAATTTACGTCGTTCCTATTTCAGATAGCGTATTGGGCTAAGCGGCATCTCAAAGCGCATGAAATGGCGAGTAGAATGCACTATTAAACTTCTAGGGTAGGGCAAACAGAGGCGCGATAAGATCATTTTACATTATGGTTAATAAAAGAATTCAGCGAAATTCTATCACATTTGTTCAACTTACGTCGCTCGTATTTCAGATAGCGTATTGGGCTAAGCGGCATCTTAAAGCGCGTGGAATGGCGAGTAAAATACACTATTAAACTTCTATCATAGGGCTATCAGAGACCCGATTAGATCATTTTATATTTTGGTTAATATAAGAATTCAGCGAAATTCTATCACATTTGTTCAATTTACGTCGCTCCTATTTCAGATAGCGTATTGGGCTAAGCGGCATCTCAAAGCGCATGAAATGGCGAGTAAAATGCACTAGTAAACTTCTAGGGTAGGGCAATCAGAGACCCGATTAGATCATTTTATATTTTGATTATTATAAAAATGCAGCGAAATTCTATCACAATTGTTCAATTTACGTCGCTCCTATTTCAGATAGCGTATTGGGCTAAGCGGCAGCTCAAAGCGCATGAAATGGCGAGTAACATGCACTATTACACTTCTAGGATAAGGCGAACAGAGACCCGATTAGATCATTTTATATTACGGTTAATATAAGAATTCAGCGTAATTCTATCACATTTGTTCAACTTACGTCGCTCCTCTTTCAGATAGCGTACTGGGCTAGGCGGCATCTTAAAGCGCGTGGAATGGCGAGTAAAATACACTATTAAACTTCTATCATAGGGCTATCAGAGACCCGATTAGATCATTTTATATTTTGGTTAATATAAGAATTCAGCGAAATTCTATCACATTTGTTCAATTTACGTCGTTCCTATTTCAGATAGCGTATTGGGCTAAGCGGCATCTCAAAGCGCATGAAATGGCGAGTAAAATGCACTATTAAACTTCTAGGGTAGGGCAAACAGAGGCGCGATAAGATCATTTTACGTTATGGTTAATAAAAGAATTCAGCGAAATTCTATCACATTTGTTCAACTTACGTCGCTCGTATTTCAGATAGCGTATTGGGCTAAGCGGCATCTCAAAGCGCATGAAATGGCGAGTGAAATGCACTATTAATCTTCTAGGGTAGGGCAATCAAAGACCCGATTAGATCATTTTATATTATGGTTAATTTAAGAATTCAGCGAAATTCTATCACATTTGTTCAATTTACGTCGCTCCTATTTCAGATAGCGTATTGGGCTAAGCGGCATCTCAAAGCGCATGAAATGGCGAGGAAAATGCACTATTAAACTTCTAGGGTAAGGCAAACAGAGACCCGATTAGATCATTTTATATTACGGTTAATATAAGAATTCAGAGTAATTTTATCACATTTGTTCAATTTACGTCGCCCCTATTTCAGATAGCGTATTGGGCTAAGCGGCATCTCAAAGCGCATGAAATGGCGAGTCAAATGCACTGTTAAACTTCTATGCTAGGGCAATCAGAGACCCGATTAGATCATTTTATATTTTGTTTAATATAAGATTTCAGGGAAATTCTATCACATTTGTTCAATTTACGTCGCTCCTATTTCAGATAGCGTACTGGGCTAGGCGGCATCTTAAAGCGCGTGGAAAGGCGAGTAAAATGCACTATTAAACTTCTATGATAGGGCAATCAGAGACCCGATTAGATCATTTAATATTTTGGTTAATATAAGAATTCAGCGTAATGCTATCACATTTGTTCAATTTACGTCGCTCCTATTACAGACAGCTTATTGGGCTTAGCGGCATCTGAAAGCGCATGAAATGACGAGTGAAATGCACTATTAAACTTCTAGGGTTGGTCGAAGAAAGACCCAATTAGATCATTTTACATTAAGGTTAATATAAGAATTCAGGGAAATTCTATCACATTTGTTCAATTTACGTCGCTCCTATTTCAGATAGCGTATTGGGATAAGCGGCATCTCAAAGCGCATGAAATGGCGAATAAAATGAGCTATTAAACTTCTAGGCGAGGGCGAACAGAGACCCGATTAGATCATTTTACATTTTGCTTAATAAAAGAATTCAGCGAAATTCTATCACATTTGTTCAATTTACGTCGCTCCTATTTCAGATAGCTTATTGGGCTAGGCGGCATCTTAAAGCGCGTGGAATGGCGAGTAAAATGCACTATTAAACTTCTATGATAGGGCAATCAGAGACCCGATTAGATCATTTTATATTTTGTTTAATAAAAGAAATCAGCGAAATTCTATCACATTTGTTCAACTTACGTCGCTGATATTTCAGATAGCGTATTGTGCTATGCGGCATCGCAAAGCGCAAGAAATGGCGAGTAAAATGCACTCTTAAACTTCTATGATAGGGCAATCGGAGACCCGATTAGATCGTTTTACATTTTGTTTAATATAAGTTTTCAGGGACATTCTATCACATTTGTTTAATTTACGTCGCTGCTATTTCAGATAGCGTTTTGGGCTAAGCGGCATCTCAAAGCGCATGAAATGGCGAATAAAATGCACTATTAAACTTCTAGGCGAGGGCGAACAGAGACCCGATTAGATCATTTTACATTTTGCTTAATAAAAGAATTCAGCGAAATTCTATCACATTTGCTCAATTTACGTCGCTCCTATTACAGATAGCTTATTGTGCTTAGCGGCATCTCAAAGCGCATGAAGTGACGAGTGAAATGCACTATTAAACTTCAATGATAGGGCAATCAGTGACCCGATTAGATCATTTTATGTTTTGGTTAATATAAGAATTCAGCGAAATTCTATCACATTTGTTCAATTTACGTCGCTCCTATTTCAGATAGCGTATTGGGCTAAGCGGCATCTCAAAGCGCGAGAAATGGCGAGTAAAATGCACTATTAAACTTCTAGGGTAGGGCAAACAGAGACCCGATTAGATCATTTTATATTTTGGTTAACATAAGAATTCAGCGAAATTCTATCACATTTGTTCAATTTACATCGCTCCTATTTCAGATAGCGTATTGGGCTAAGCGGCATCTCAAAGCGCATGAAATGACGAATAAAATGCACAATTAAGCTTCTACGCTAGGGCGAACAGAGACCCGATTAGATCATTTTACGTTATGGTTAATAAAAGAATACAGCGAAATTCTATCACATTTGATCAATTTACATCGCTCCTATTTCAGCTAGCGTATTGGGCTAAGCGGCATCTTAAAGCGCATGAAATGACGAGTAAAATACACTATTAAACTTCTAGGGTAGGGCAAACAGAGACCCCATTAGATCATTTTATATTATGGTTAATTTAAGAATTCAGCGAAATTCTATCACATTTGTTCAATTTACGTCGCTCCTATTTCAGATAGCGTATTGGGCTAAGCGGCATCTCAAAGCGCATGAAATGGCGAGTAAAATGCACTATTAAACTTCTAGGGTAGGGCAAACAGAGACCCGATTAGATCATTTTATATTATGGTTAATTTAAGAATTCAGTGAAATTCTATCACATTTGTTCAATTTACGTCGCTCCTATTGCAGATAGCGTATTGGGCTAAGCGGCATCTTAAAGCGCGTGGAATGGCGAGTAAAATTCACTATTAAACTTCTATGATAGGGCAATCAGAGACCCGATTTGATCATTTTTTATTTTGGTTAATATAAGAATTCAGCGAAATTCTATCACATTTGGTCAATTTACGTCGCTCGTATTTCAGATAGCTTACTGGGCTAGGCGGCATCCTAAAGCGCGCGGAATGGCGAGTACAATGCACTATTAAACTTCTATGATAGGGCAATCAGAGACCCGATTAGATCATTTTATATTATGGTTAATTTAGGAATTCAGCAAAATTCTATCACATTTGTTCAATTTACGTCGCTCCTATTTCAGATAGCGTACTGGGCTAGGCGGCATCCTAAAGCGCGCGGAATGTCGAGTAAAATGCACTATTAAACTTCTAGGATAAGGCAAACAGAGACCCGATTAGATCATTTTATATTGCGGTTAATATAAGAATTCAGCGTAACTCTGACACATTTGTTCAACTTACGTAGCTCCTATTTCAGACAGCGTACTGGGCTAGGCGGCATCTTAAAGCGCGTGGAATGGCGGGTAAAATGCACTATTAAACTTCAATGATAGGGCAATCAGTGACCCGATTAGATCATTTTATGTTTTGGTTAATATAAGAATTCAGCGAAATTCTATCACATTTGTTCAATTTACGTCGCTCCTATTTCAGATAGCGTATTGGGCTAAGCGGCATCTCAAAGCGCGAGAAATGGCGAGTAAAATGCACTATTAAACTTCTAGGGTAGGGCAAACAGAGACCCGATTAGATCATTTTATATTTTGGTTAACATAAGAATTCAGCGAAATTCTATCACATTTGTTCAATTTACATCGCTCCTATTTCAGATAGCGTATTGGGCTAAGCGGCATCTCAAAGCGCATGAAATGACGAATAAAATGCACAATTAAGCTTCTACGCTAGGGCGAACAGAGACCCGATTAGATCATTTTACGTTATGGTTAATAAAAGAATACAGCGAAATTCTATCACATTTGATCAATTTACATCGCTCCTATTTCAGCTAGCGTATTGGGCTAAGCGGCATCTTAAAGCGCATGAAATGACGAGTAAAATACACTATTAAACTTCTAGGGTAGGGCAAACAGAGACCCCATTAGATCATTTTATATTATGGTTAATTTAAGAATTCAGCGAAATTCTATCACATTTGTTCAATTTACGTCGCTCCTATTTCAGATAGCGTATTGGGCTAAGCGGCATCTCAAAGCGCATGAAATGGCGTGTAAAATGCACTATTAAACTTCTAGGGTAGGGCAAACAGAGACCCGATTAGATCATTTTATATTATGGTTAATTTAAGAATTCAGTGAAATTCTATCACATTTGTTCAATTTACGTCGCTCCTATTGCAGATAGCGTATTGGGCTAAGCGGCATCTTAAAGCGCGTGGAATGGCGAGTAAAATTCACTATTAAAGTTCTATGATAGGGCAATCAGAGACCCGATTTGATCATTTTTTATTTTGGTTAATATAAGAATTCAGCGAAATTCTATCACATTTGGTCAATTTACGTCGCTCCTATTTCAGATAGCTTATTGGGCTAAGCGGCATCTCAAAGCGCATGAAATGACTAGTGAAATGCACTATTAAACTTCTAGGGTAGGGCGAACGAAGACCCGATTAGATCATTTTACATTGAGGTTAATATAAGAATTCAGCGAAATTCTATCACATTTGTTCAATTTACGTCGCTCCTATTTCAGATAGCGTATTGGGCTAAGCGGCATCTCAAAGCGCATAAAATGGCGAGTAAAATGCACTAGTAAACTTCTAGGGTAGGGCAATCAGAGACCCGATTAGATCATTTTATATTATGGTTAATTTAAGAATTCAGCAAAATTCTATCACATTAGTTCAATTTACGTCGTTCCTATTTCAGATAGCGTATTGGGCTAAGCGGCATCTCAAAGCGCATGAAATGGCGAGTAGAATGCACTATTAAACTTCTAGGGTAGGGCAAACAGAGGCGCGATAAGATCATTTTACATTATGGTTAATAAAAGAATTCAGCGAAATTCTATCACATTTGTTCAACTTACGTCGCTCGTATTTCAGATAGCGTATTGGGCTAAGCGGCATCTCAAAGCGCATGAAATGGCGAGTGAAATGCACTATTAATCTTCTAGGGTAGGGCAATCAAAGACCCGATTAGATCATTTTATATTATGGTTAATTTAAGAATTCAGCGAAATTCTATCACATTTGTTCAATTTACGTCGCTCCTATTTCAGATAGCGTATTGGGCTAAGCGGCATCTCAAAGCGCATGAAATGGCGAGGAAAATGCACTATTAAACTTCTAGGGTAAGGCAAACAGAGACCCGATTAGATCATTTTATATTACGGTTAATATAAGAATTCAGAGTAATTCTATCACATTTGTTCAATTTACGTCGCCCCTATTTCAGATAGCGTATTGGGCTAAGCGGCATCTCAAAGCGCATGAAATGGCGAGTCAAATGCACTGTTAAACTTCTATGATAGGGAAATCAGAGACCCGATTAGATTATTTTATATTTTGGTTAATATAATAATTCAGCGAAATTCTAACACATTTGTTCCATTTACGTCGCTCCTATTTCAGATAGCGTACTGGGCTAGGCGGCATCTCAAAGCGCATGAAATAGCGAGTAAAATGCACTATTAAACTTCTAGGGTAGGGCAATCAGAGACCCGACTAGATCATTTTATATTATGGTTAATTTAAGAATTCAGCAAAATTCTATCACATTTGTTCAGTTTACGTCGCTCCTATTTCAGATAGCGTACTGGGCTAGGCGGCATCTTAAAGCGCATGGAATGGCGACTAAAATGCACTATTAAACTTCTATAATAGGGCAATCAGAGACCCGATTAGATCATTTTATATTTTGGTTAATATAAGAATTCAGCGAAATTCTATCACATTTGTTCAATTTACGTCGCTCCTATTTCAGATAGCGTATTGGGCTAAGCGGCAACTCAAAGCGCATGAAATGGCGAGTAAAATGCACTAGTAAACTTCTAGGGTAGGGCAATCAGAGACCCGATTAGATCATTTTATATTTTGGTTAATATAAGAATTCCGCGAAATTTTATCACATTTGTTCAATTTACGTCGCTCCTATTTCAGATAGCGTATTGGGCTAAGCGGCAACTCAAAGCGCATGAAATGGCGAGTAACATGCACTATTACACTTCTAGGATAAGGCAAACAGAGACCCGATTAGATCATTTTATATTACGTTTAATATAAGAATTCAGCGTAATTCTGTCACATTTGTTCAACTTACGTAGCTCCTATTTCAGATAGCGTACTGGGCTAGGCGGCATCTTAAAGCGCGTGGAATGGCGAGTAAAATGCACTATCAAACTTCTATGATAGGGCAATCAGAGACCCGATTAGATCATTTTGTATTTTGGTTAATATAAGAATTCAGCGAAATTCTATCACATTTGTTCAATTTACGTCGCTCCTATTTCAGATAGCCTATTGGGCTAAGCGGCATCTCAAAGCGCATGAAATGGCGAGTAAAATGCACTATTAAACTTCAAGGGTAAGGCAAACAGAGACCCGATTAGATCATTTTATATTACGGTCAATTTAAGAATTCAGCATAATTCTTTCTCATTTCTTCAATTTACGTCGCTCCTATTTCAGATAGCGTACTGGGCTAGGCGGCATCTTAAAGCGCATGGAATGGCGAGTAAAATGCACTATTAAACTTCTATGATAGGGCAATCAGAGACCCGATTAGATCATTTTATATTTTGGTTAATATAAGAATTCAGCGAAATTCTATCACATTTGTTCAACTTACGTCGCTCCTATTTCAGATAGCGTACTGGGCTAGGCGGAATCTCAAAGCGCGTGGAAGGGCGAGTTTAATGCACTACTAAACTTCTATGATCGGGCAACCAGAGACCCGATTACATCATTTTATATTTTGGTTAATATAAGAATTCAGCGAAATTCTATCACATTTGGTCAATTTACGTCGCTCCTATTTCAGATAGCTTATTGGGCTAAGCGGCATCTCAAAGCGCATGAAATGACTAGTGAAATGCACTATTAAACTTCTAGGGTAGGGCGAACGAAGACCCGATTAGATCATTTTACATTGAGGTTAATATAAGAATTCAGCGAAATTCTATCACATTTGTTCAATTTACGTCGCTCCTATTTCAGATAGCGTATTGGGCTAAGCGGCATCTCAAAGCGCATAAAATGGCGAGTAAAATGCACTAGTAAACTTCTAGGGTAGGGCAATCAGAGACCCGATTAGATCATTTTATATTATGGTTAATTTAAGAATTCAGCAAAATTCTATCACATTAGTTCAATTTACGTCGTTCCTATTTCAGATAGCGTATTGGGCTAAGCGGCATCTCAAAGCGCATGAAATGGCGAGTAGAATGCACTATTAAACTTCTAGGGTAGGGCAAACAGAGGCGCGATAAGATCATTTTACATTATGGTTAATAAAAGAATTCAGCGAAATTCTATCACATTTGTTCAACTTACGTCGCTCGTATTTCAGATAGCGTATTGGGCTAAGCGGCATCTCAAAGCGCATGAAATGGCGAGGAAAATGCACTATTAAACTTCTAGGGTAAGGCAAACAGAGACCCGATTAGATCATTTTATATTACGGTTAATATAAGAATTCAGAGTAATTCTATCACATTTGTTCAATTTACGTCGCCCCTATTTCAGATAGCGTATTGGGCTAAGCGGCATCTCAAAGCGCATGAAATGGCGAGTCAAATGCACTGTTAAACTTCTATGATAGGGAAATCAGAGACCCGATTAGATTATTTTATATTTTGGTTAATATAATAATTCAGCGAAATTCTAACACATTTGTTCCATTTACGTCGCTCCTATTTCAGATAGCGTACTGGGCTAGGCGGCATCTCAAAGCGCATGAAATAGCGAGTAAAATGCACTATTAAACTTCTAGGGTAGGGCAATCAGAGACCCGACTAGATCATTTTATATTATGGTTAATTTAAGAATTCAGCGAAATTCTATCACATTTGTTCAATTTACGTCGCTCCTATTTCAGATAGCGTATTGGGCTAAGCGGCATCTCAAAGCGCATGAAATGGCGAGTAAAATGCACTATTAAACTTCTAGGGTAGGGCAAACAGAGGCGCGATAAGATCATTTTACGTTATGGTTAATAAAAGAATTCAGCGAAATTCTATCACATTTGTTCAACTTACGTCGCTCGTATTTCAGATAGCGTATTGGGCTAAGCGGCATCTCAAAGCGCATGAAATGGCGAGTGAAATGCACTAGTAAACTTCTAGGGTAGGGCAATCAGAGACCCGATTAGATCATTTTATATTATGGTTAATTTAAGAATTCAGCGAAATTCTATCACATTTGTTCAATTTACGTCGCTCATATTTCAGATAGCGTATTGGGCTAAGCGGCATCTCAAAGCGCATGAAATGGCGAGGAAAATGCACTATTAAACTTCTAGGGTAAGGCAAACAGAGACCCGATTAGATCATTTTATATTACGGTTAATATAAGAATTCAGAGTAATTTTATCACATTTGTTCAATTTACGTCGCCCCTATTTCAGATAGCGTATTGGGCTAAGCGGCATCTCAAAGCGCATGAAATGGCGAGTCAAATGCACTGTTAAACTTCTATGATAGGGAAATCAGAGACCCGATTAGATTATTTTATATTTTGGTTAATATAATAATTCAGCGAAATTCTAACACATTTGTTCCATTTACGTCGCTCCTATTTCAGATAGCGTACTGGGCTAGGCGGCATCTCAAAGCGCATGAAATAGCGAGTAAAATGCACTATTAAACTTCAAGGGTAAGGCAAACAGAGACCCGATTAGATCATTTTATATTACGGTCAATTTAAGAATTCAGCATAATTCTATCTCATTTCTTCAATTTACGTCGCTCCTATTTCAGATAGCGTACTGGGCTAGGCGGCATCTTAAAGCGCATGGAATGGCGAGTAAAATGCACTATTAAACTTCTATGATAGGGCAATCAGAGACCCGATTAGATCATTTTATATTTTGGTTAATATAAGAATTCAGCGAAATTCTATCACATTTGTTCAACTTACGTCGCTCCTATTTCAGATAGCGTACTGGGCTAGGCGGAATCTCAAAGCGCGTGGAAGGGCGAGTTTAATGCACTACTAAACTTCTATGATCGGGCAACCAGAGACCCGATTACATCATTTTATATTTTGGTTAATATAAGAATTCAGCGAAATTCTCTCACATTTGTTCAATTTACGTCGCTGATATTTCAGATAGCGTATTGGGCTAAGCGGCATCTCAAAGCGCAAGAAATGTGGAGTAAAATGCACTATTAAACTTCTAGGGTAGGGCAAACAGAGACCCGATAAGATCATTTTATATTACTGTTAATATAAGAATTCAGCGCAATTCTATCACATTTGTTCAACTTACGTCGCTCCTATTTCAGATAGCGTACTGGGCTAGGCGGCATCTTAAAGCGCGTGGAAGGGCGAGTAAAATGCACTACTAAACTTCTAGGGTAGGGCAAACAGAGACCCGATTAGATCATTTTATATTACGGTTAATATAAGAATTCAGCAAAACTCTATCACATTTGTTCAATTTACGTCGCTCCTATTTCAGATAGCGTACTGGGCTAGGCGGCATCCTAAAGCGCGCGGAATGGCGAGTAAAATGCACTATTAAACTTCTATGCTAGGGCAATCAGAGACCCGATTAGATCATTTTATATTTTGTTTAATATAAGATTTCAGGGAAATTCTATCACATTTGTTCAATTTACGTCGCTCCTATTTCAGATAGCGTACTGGGCTAGGCGGCATCTTAAAGCGCGTGGAAAGGCGAGTAAAATGCACTATTAAACTTCTATGATAGGGCAATCAGAGACCCGATTAGATCATTTAATATTTTGGTTAATATAAGAATTCAGCGTAATGCTATCACATTTGTTCAATTTACGTCGCTCCTATTACAGACAGCTTATTGGGCTTAGCGGCATCTCAAAGCGCATGAAATGACGAGTGAAATGCACTATTAAACTTCTAGGGTTGGTCGAAGAAAGACCCAATTAGATCATTTTACATTAAGGTTAATATAAGAATTCAGGGAAATTCTATCACATTTGTTCAACTTACGTCGCTCCTATTGCAGATAGCGTATTGGGCTAAGTGGCATCTCAAAGCGCATGAAATGGCGAGTAAAATGCACTATTAAACTTCTATGATAGGGCAATCAGAGACCCGATTAGATCATTTTATATTTTGTTTAATAAAAGAAATCAGCGAAATTCTATCACATTTGTTCAACTTACGTCGCTGATATTTCAGATAGCGTATTGTGCTATGCGGCATCGCAAAGCGCAAGAAATGGCGAGTAAAATGCACTCTTAAACTTCTATGATAGGGCAATCGGAGACCCGATTAGATCGTTTTACATTTTGTTTAATATAAGATTTCAGGGACATTCTATCACATTTGTTTAATTTACGTCGCTGCTATTTCAGATAGCGTTTTGGGCTAAGCGGCATCTCAAAGCGCATGAAATGGCGAGTAAAATGCACTATTAAAGTTCTAGGATAAGGCAAACAGAGACCCGATTAGATCATTTTATATTACGGTTAATATAAGAATTCAGCGTAATTCTGTCACATTTGTTCAACTTACGTAGCTCCTATTTCAGATAGCGTACTGGGCTAGGCGGCAACTTAAAGCGCGTGGAATATCGAGTAAAATACACTATCAAACTTCTATGATAGGGCAATCAGAGACCCGATTAGATCATTTTACATTTTGCTTAATAAAAGAATTCAGCGAAATTCTATCACATTTGCTCAATTTACGTCGCTCCTATTACAGATAGCTTATTGTGCTTAGCGGCATCTCAAAGCGCATGAAGTGACGAGTGAAATACACTATTAAACTTCTGGGGTAGAGCAAACAGAGACCCGATTAGATCATTTTATATTATGGTTAATTTAGGAATTCAGCAAAATTCTATCACATTTGTTCAATTTACGTCGCTCCTATTTCAGATAGCGTATTGGGCTAAGCGGCATCTCAAAGCGCATGAAATGGCGAGTAAAATGCACTATTAAACTTCTAGGGTAGGGCAAACACAGACCCGATTAGATCATTTTATATTATGGTTAATTTAAGAATTCAGCGAAATTCTATCACATTTGTTCAATTTACGTCGTTCCTATTTCAGATAGCGTATTGGGCTAAGCGGCATCTCAAAGCGCATGAAATGGCGAGTAAAATGCACTATTAAACTTCTAGGGTAGGGCAAACAGAGACCCGATTAGATCATTTTATATTATGGTTAATTTAAGAATTCAGCGAAATTCTATCACATTTGTTCAATTTACGTCGTTCCTATTTCAGATAGCGTCCTGGGCTAAGCGGCATCTAATAGCGCATGAAATGGCGAGTATAATGCACTATTAAACTTCTAGGATAAGGCAAACAGAGACCCGATTAGATCATTTTATGTTATGGTTAATATAAGAATTCAGCGTAATTCTATCACATTTGTTCAAGTTACGTCGCTCCTATTTCAGACAGCGTACTGGGCTAGGCGGCATCTTAAAGCGCGTGGAATGGCGAGTAAAATGAACTACCAAACTTCTATGATAGGGCAATCAGGCACTCGATTAGATCATTTTATATTTTGTTTAATACAAGATTTCAGGGAAATTTTATCTCATTTGTTCAATTTACGTCGCTCCTATTTCAGTTAGCGTATTCGGCTAAGCGGCATCTCAAAGAGCATGAAATGGCGAATAAAATGCAATAGTAAACTTCTAGGCTAGGGCGAACAGAGACCCGATTAGATCATTTTACATTATGGTTAATAAAAGAATTCAGCGAAATTCTATCACATTTGTTCCTCTTACGTCGCTCGTATTCCAGATAGCGTATTGGGCTACGCGGCATCTCAAAGCGCATGAAATGGCGAGTGAAATGCACTATTAATCTTCTAGGGTAGGGCAATCAAAGACCCGATTAGATCATTTTATATTATGGTTAATTTAAGAATTCAGCGAAATTCTATCACATTTGTTCAACTTACGTCGCTCCTATTGCAGATAGCGTATTGGGCTAAGTGGCATCTCAAAGCGCATGAAATGGCGAGTAAAATGCACTATTAAACTTCTAGGGTAGGGCAAACAGAGTCCCGATAAGATCAATTTATATTATGGTTAATTTAAGAATTCAGCGAAATTCTATCACATTTGTTCAATTTACGTCGCTCCTATTTCAGATAGCGTATTGGGCTAAGCGGCATCTCAAAGCGCATGAAATGGCGAGTATAATGCACTATTAAACTTCTAGGGTAGGGTAAACAGATACGCGATGAGATCATTTTACATTATGGTTAATAAAAGAATTCAGCGAAATTCTATCACATTTGTTCAACTTACGTCGCTCGTATTTCAGATAGCGTATTGGGCTAAGCGGCATCTCAAAGCGCATGAAATGGCGAGTGAAATGCACTATTAATCTTCTAGGGTAGGGCAATCAAAGACCCGATTAGATCATTTTATATTATGGTTAATTTAAGAATTCAGCGAAATTCTATCACATTTGTTCAATTTACGTCGCTCCTATTTCAGATAGCGTATTGGGCTAAGCGGCATCTCAAAGCGCATGAAATGGCGAGTAAAATGCACTATTAAACTTCTAGGGTAGGGCAAACAGAGACCCGATTAGATCATTTTATATTATGGTTAATTTAAGAATTCAGCGAAATTCTAACACATTTGTTCAATTTACGTCGCTCCTATTGCAGATAGCGTATTGGGCTAAGCGGCATCTTAAAGCGCGTGGAATGGCGAGTAAAATTCACTATTAAACTTCTATGATAGGGCAATCAGAGATCCGATTTGATCATTTTATATTTTGGTTAATATAAGAATTCAGCGTAATTCTATCACATTTGTTCAACGTTCGTCGCTCCTATTTCAGATAGCGTACTGAGCTAGGAGGCATCTTAAAGCGCGTGGAATGGCGAGTAAAATGCAATATTAAACTTCTATGATAGGGCAATCAGAGACCCGATTAGATCATTTTATATTTTGGTTATTATAAAAATTCAGCGAAATTCTATCACAATTGTTCAATTTACGTCGCTCCTATTTCAGATAGCGTATTGGGCTAAGCGGCAACTCAAAGCGCATGAAATGGCGAGTAACATGCACTATTACACTTCTAGGATAAGGCAAACAGAGACCCGATTAGATCATTTTATATTTTGGTTAATATAAGAATTCAGCGAAATTCTATCACATTTGTTCAATTTACGTCGCTCGTATTTCAGATAGCATACTGGGCTAAGCGGCATCTCAAAGCGCATGAAATGGCGAGTAAAATGCACTATTAAAGTTCTAGGATAAGGCAAACAGAGACCCGATTAGATCATTTTATATTACGGTTAATATAAGAATTCAGCGGAATTCTGTCACATTTGTTCAACTTACGTAGCTCCTATTTCAGATAGCGTACTGGGCTAGGCGGCAACTTAAAGCGCGTGGAATATCGAGTAAAATACACTATCAAACTTCTATGATAGGGCAATCAGAGACCCGATTAGATCATTTCATATTTTGGTTAATATTAGAATTCAGCGAAATTCTATCACATTTGTTCAATTTACGTCGCTCCTATTTCAGATAGCTTATTGGGCTAAGCGGCATCTCAAAGCGCATGAAATGGCGAGTAAAGTGCACTACTAAACTTCTAGGATAAGGCAAACGGAGATCCGATTAGATCATTTTATATTACGGTTAATATAAGAATTCAGCGTAATTCTGTCACATTTGTTCAATTTACGTTGCTCCTATTTCAAATAGCGTACTCGGATAGGCGGCATCTTAAAGCGCGTGGAATGGCGAGTAAAATGCACTATTAAACTTCTAGAGTAGGGCGAACAGAGACCCGATTAGATCATTTTACATTAAGGTTAATATAAGAATTCAGCGTAATTCTGTCACATTTGTTCAACTTACGTAGCTCCTATTTCAGATAGCGTACTGGGCTAGGCGGCATCTTAAAGCGCGTGGAATGGCGGGTAAAATGCACTATTAAACTTCAATGATAGGGCAATCAGAGACCCGATTAGATCATTTTATGTTTTGGTTAATATAAGAATTCAGCGAAATTCTATCACATTTGTTCAATTTACGTCGCTCCTATTTCAGATAGCGTACTGGGCAAAGCGGCATCTCAAAGCGCATGAAATATCGAGTAAAATGCACTATTAAACTTCTAGGATAAGGCAAACAGCGACCCGATTAGATCATTTTATATTACGGTAAATATAAGAATTCAGCGTAATTCTGTCACATTTGTTCAACTTACGTAACTCCTATTTCAGATAGCGTATTGGTCTAAGCGGCATCTCAAAGCGCATGAAATGGCGAGTAAAATGCACTATTAAACTTCTAGGATAAGGCAAACAGAGACCCGATTAGATCATTTTATATTGCGGTTAATATAAGAATTCAGCGTAACTCTGACACATTTGTTCAACTTACGTAGCTCCTATTTCAGACAGCGTACTGGGCTAGGCGGCATCTTAAAGCGCGTGGAATGGCGGGTAAAATGCACTATTAAACTTCAATGATAGGGCAATCAGAGACCCGATCAGATCATTTTATGTTTTGGTTAATATAAGAATTCAGCGAAATTCTATCACATTTGTTCAATTTACGTCGCTCCTATTTCAGATAGCGTATTGGGGTAAGCTGCATCTCAAAGCGCAAGACATGGCGAGTAAAATGCACTACTAAACTTCTAGGGTAGGCAAACAGAGACCCGATTAGATCATTTTATATTGCGGTTAATATAAGAATTCAGCGTAACTCTGTCACATTTGTTCAACTTACGTAGCTCGTATTTCAGATAGCGTCCTGGGCTATGCGGCATCTTAAAGCGCGTGGAATGGCGAGTAAAATGCACTATTAAACTTCTAGGATAAGGCAAACAGAGACCCGATTAGATCATTTTATATTACGGTTAATATAAGAATTCAGCGTAATTCTGTCACATTTGTTCAACATACGTAGCTCCTATTTCAGTTAGCGTACTGGGCTAGGCGGCAACTTAAAGCGCGTGGAATGTCGAGTAAAATACACTATCAAACTTCTATGATAGGGCAATCAGAGACCCGATTAGATCATTTTATATTTTGGTTAATATAAGAATTCAGCGAAATTCTATCACATTTGTTCAATTTACGTCGCTCCTATTTCAGATAGCGTATTGGGCTAAGCGGCATCTCAAAGCGCATGAAATGGCGAGTAAAATGCACTAGTAAACTTCTAGGGTAGGGCAATCAGAGACCCGATTAGATCATTTTATATTTTGATTATTATAAAAATGCAGCGAAATTCTATCACAATTGTTCAATTTACGTCGCTCCTATTTCAGATAGCGTATTGGGCTAAGCGGCAGCTCAAAGCGCATGAAATGGCGAGTAACATGCACTATTACACTTCTAGGATAAGGCGAACAGAGACCCGATTAGATCATTTTATATTACGGTTAATATAAGAATTCAGCGTAATTCTATCACATTTGTTCAACTTACGTCGCTCCTCTTTCAGATAGCGTACTGGGCTAGGCGGCATCTTAAAGCGCGTGGAATGGCGAGTAAAATACACTATTAAACTTCTATCATAGGGCTATCAGAGACCCGATTAGATCATTTTATATTTTGGTTAATATAAGAATTCAGCGAAATTCTATCACATTTGTTCAATTTACGTCGTTCCTATTTCAGATAGCGTATTGGGCTAAGCGGCATCTCAAAGCGCATGAAATGGCGAGTAAAATGCACTATTAAACTTCTAGGGTAGGGCAAACAGAGGCGCGATAAGATCATTTTACGTTATGGTTAATAAAAGAATTCAGCGAAATTCTATCACATTTGTTCAACTTACGTCGCTCGTATTTCAGATAGCGTATTGGGCTAAGCGGCATCTCAAAGCGCATGAAATGGCGAGTGAAATGCACTATTAATCTTCTAGGGTAGGGCAATCAAAGACCCGATTAGATCATTTTATATTACGGTTAATATAAGAATTCAGCGTAATTCTATCACATTTGTTCAACTTACGTCGCTCCTATTTCAGACAGCGTACTGGGCTAGGCGGCATCTTAAAGCGCGTGGAATGGCGGGTAAAATGCACTATTAAACTTCAATGATAGGGCAATCAGAGACCCGATCAGATCATTTTATGTTTTGGTTAATATAAGAATTCAGCGAAATTCTATCACATTTGTTCAATTTACGTCGCTCCTATTTCAGATAGCGTATTGGGCTAAGCGGCATCTAATGGCGCATGAAATGGCGAGTATAATGCACTTTTAAACTTCTAGGATAAGGCAAACAGAGACACGATTAGATCATTCTATGTTACGGTTAATATAAGAATTCAGCGTAATTCTATCACATTTGTTCAAGTTACGTCGCTCCTATTTCTGATAGCGTACTGGGCTAGGCGGCATCTTAAAGCGCGTGGAATGGCGGGTAAAATGCACTATTAAACTTCAATGATAGGGCAATCAGAGACCCGATTAGATCATTTTATGTTTTGGTTAATATAAGAATTCAGCGAAATTCTATCACATTTGTTCAATTTACGTCGCTCCTATTTCAGATAGTGTATTGGGGTAAGCTGCATCTCAAAGCGCAAGACATGGCGAGTAAAATGCATTACTAAACTTCTAGGGTAGGGCAAACGAAGACCCGATTAAATCATTTTATATTATGGTTAATTTAAGAATTCAGCGAAATTCTATCACATTTGTTCAATTTACGTGGCTCCTATTACAGATAGCTTATTGTGCTTAGCGGTATCTCAAAGCGCATGAAGTGACGAGTGAAATGCACTATTAAACTTCTAGGGTAGAGCAAACAGAGACCCGATTAGATCATTTTATATTATGGTTAATTTAAGAATTCAGCGTAATTCTGTCACATTTGTTCAATTTACGTTGCTCCTATTTCAAATAGCGTACTCGGATAGGCGGCATCTTAAAGCGCGTGGAATGGCGAGTAAAATGCACTATTAAACTTCTAGAGTAGGGCGAACAGAGACCCGATTAGATCATTTTATATTAAGGATAATATAAGAATTCAGCGTAATTCTGTCACATTTGTTCAACTTACGTAGCTCCTATTTCAGATAGCGTACTGGGCTAGGCGGCATCTTAAAGCGCGTGGAATGGCGAGTAAAATGCACTATTAAACTTCTATGATAGGGCAATCAGAGACCCGATTAGATCATTTTGTATTTTGGTTAATATAAGAATTCAGCGAAATTCTATCACATTTGTTCAATTTACGTCGCTCCTACTTCAGATAGCGTATTGGGCTAAGCGGCATCTCAAAGCGCATTGATTGACGAGTGAGATGCTCTATTAAACTTCTGGGGTAGGGCGAACAGAAACCCGAATAGATCATTTTATATTACGGTTAATATAAGAATTCAGCGAAATTCTATCACATTTGTTCAATTTACGTCGCTCCTATTTCAGATAGCGTATTGGGCTAAGCGGCATCTCAATGCGCATGAAATGGCGAGTAACATGCACTATTAAACTTCTAGGATAAGGCAAACAGAGACCCGATTAGATCATTTTATATTACGGGTAATATAAGAATGCAGCGTAATTCTATCACATTTGTTCAACTTACGTCGCTCCTCTTTCAGATAGCGTACTGGGCTAGGCGGCATCTTAAAGCGCGTGGAATGGTGAGTAAAATGCACTATTAAACTTCTATGATAGGGCTATCAGAGACCCGATTAGATCATTTTATATTTTGGTTAATATAAGAATTCAGCGAAATTCTATCACATTTGTTCAATTTACGTCGCTCCTATTTCAGATAGCGTATTGGGCTAAGCGGCATCTCAAAGCGCATGAAATGGCGAGTAAAGTGCACTACTAAACTTCTAGGATAAGGCAAACAGAGATCCGATTAGATCATTTTATATTACGGTTAATATAAGAATTCAGCGTAATTCTGTCACATTTGTTCAATTTACGTTGCTCCTATTTCAAATAGCGTACTCGGATAGGCGGCATCTTAAAGCGCGTGGAATGGCGAGTAAAATGCACTATTAAACTTCTATGTTAGGGCAATCAGAGACCCGATTACATCATTTTATATTTTGGATAATATAAGAATTCAGCGAAATTCTATCACATTTGTTCAATATACGTCGCTCATATTTCAGATAGCGTATTGGGCTAAGCGGCATCTCAAAGCCCATGAAATGGCGATTAAAATGCACTATTAAACTTCTAGGGTAAGGCAAACAGATACCCGATTAGATCATTTTATATTACGGTTAATATAAGAATTCAGCGTAATTCTATCACATTTGTTCAACTTACGTCACTCCTCCTTCAGATAGCGTACTGGGCTAGGCGGCATCTTAAAGCGCGTGGAATGGCGAGTAAAATGCACTATTAAACTTCTATGATAGGGCTATCAGAGACCCGATTAGATCATTTTATGTTTTGGTTAATATAAGAATTCAGCGAAATTCTATCACATTTGTTCAATTTACGTCGCTCCTATTTCAGATAGCGTATTGGGGTAAGCTGCATCTCAAAGCGCAAGACATGGCGAGTAAAATGCACTATTAAACTTCTAGGGTAGGGCAATCAGAGACCCGATTAGATCATTTTGTATTTTGGTTAATATAAGAATTCAGCGAAATTCTATAACATTTGTTTAATTTACGTCGCTCCTATTTCAGATAGCGTATTGGGCTAAGCGGCATCTCAAAGCGCATGGATTGACGAGTGAAATGCTCTATTAAACTTCTGGGGTAGGGCGAACAGAAACCCGAATAGATCATTTTATATTGCGGTTATTATAAGAATTCAGCGAAATTCTATCACATTTGTTCAATTTACGTCGCTCCTATTTCAGATAGCGTATTGGGGTAAGCTGCATCTCAAAGCGCAAGACATGGCGAGTAAAATGCACTATTAAACTTCTAGGGTAGGGCAATCAGAGACCCGAATAGATCATTTTATATTGCGGTTAATATAAGAATTCAGCGAAATTCTATCACATTTGTTCAATTTACGTCGCTCCTATTTCAGATAGCATACTGGTCTAGGCGGTATCTTAAAGCGCGCGGAGTGGAGAGTAAAATGCACTATTAAACTTCTATGATAGGGCAATCAGAGACCCGATTAGTTCATTTTATATTTTGGTTAATATAAGAATTCAGCGAAATTCTATCACATTTGTTCAATTTACGTCGCTCCTATTTCAGATAGCTTATTGGGCTAAGCGCAATCTCAAAGCGCATTAAATGACGAGTGAAATGCACTATTAAACTTCTAGGGTAGGGCGAACAGAGACCAGATTAGATCATTTTACATTAAGGTTAATATAAGAATTCAGCGTAATTCTGTCACATTTGTTCAACTTACGTAGCTCCTATTTCAGATAGCGTACTGGGGTAGGCGGCATCTTAAAGCGCGTAGAATGGCGAGCAAAATGCACTATTAAACTTCTATGATAGGGCAATCAGAGACCCGATTAGATCATTTTGTATTTTGGTTAATATAAGAATTCAGCGAAATTCTATCACATTTGTTCAATTTACGTCGCTCCTACTTCAGATAGCGTATTGGGCTAAGCGGCATCTCAAAGCGCATTGATTGACGAGTGAGATGCTCTATTAAACTTCTGGGGTAGGGCGAACAGAAACCCGAATAGATCATTTTATATTACGGTTAATATAAGAATTCAGCGAAATTCTATTACATTTGTTCAATTTACGTAGTTCCTATTTCAGATAGCGTACTGGGCTAAGCGGCATCTCAAAGCGCATGAAATGGCGAGTAAAATGCACTATTAAACTTCTAGGATAAGGCAAACAGAGACCCGATTAGATCATTCTATGTTGCGGTTAATATAAGAATTCAGCGTAATTCTGTTACATTTGTTCAACTTACGTAGCTCCTATTTCAGATAGCGTACTGGGCTAGGCGGCATCTCAAAGCGCGTGGAAGGGCGAGTAAAATGCACTACTAAACTTCTATGATAGGGCAATCAGAGACCCGATTAGATCATTTTATATTTTGGTTAATATAAGAATTCAGCGAAATTCTCTCACATTTGTTCAATTTACGTCGCTCTATTTCAGATAGCGTATTGGGCTAAGCGGCATCTCAAAGCGCATGAAATGGCGAGTAAAATGCACTATTAAACTTCAAGGGTAGGGCAAACAGAGACCCGATTAGATCATTTTATATTATGGTTAATTTAAGAATTCAGAAAAATTCTATCACATTTGTTCAATTTACGTCGTTCCTATTTCAGATAGCGTATTGGGCTAATCGGCATCTCAAAGCGCATGAAATGACGAGTGAAATGCACTATTAAACTTCTAGGGTAGGGCAAACAGAGACCCGATTAGATCATTTTATATTACGGTTAATATAGGAATTCAGCGTAATTCTATCACATTTGTTCAACTTACGTCGCTCCTATTTCAGATAGCGTATTGGGCTAAGCGGCATCTCAAAGCGCATTGATTGACGAGTGAGATGCTCTATTAAACTTCTGGGGTAGGGCGAACAGAAACCCGAATAGATCATTTTATATTACGGTTAATATAAGAATTCAGCGAAATTCTATCACATTTGTTCAATTTACGTCGCTCCTATTTCAGATAGCGTATTGGGCTAAGCGGCATCTCAATGCGCATGAAATGGCGAGTAACATGCACTATTAAACTTCTAGGATAAGGCAATCAGAGACCCGATTAGATCATTTTGTATTTTGGTTAATATAAGAATTCAGCGTAATTCTATCACATTTGTTCAACTTACGTCGCTCCTCTTTCAGATAGCGTACTGGGCTAGGCGGCATCTTAAAGCGCGTGGAATGGTGAGTAAAATGCACTATTAAACTTCTATGATAGGGCTATCAGAGACCCGATTAGATCATTTTATATTTTGGTTAATATAAGAATTCAGCGAAATTCTATCACATTTGTTCAATTTACGTCGCTCATATTTCAGATAGCGTACTGGGCTAAGCGGCATCTCAAAGCGCATGAAATGGCGTGTAAAATGCACTATTAAAGTTCTAGGATAAGGCAAACAGAGACCCGATTAGATCATTTTATATTACGGTTAATATAAGAATTCAGCGTAATTCTGTCACATTTGTTCAACTTACGTAGCTGCTATTTCAGATAGCGTACTGGGCTAGGCGGCAACTTAAAGCGCGTGGAATATCGAGTAAAATACACTATCAAACTTCTATGATAGGGCAATCAGAGACCCGATTAGATCATTTTATATTAAGGATAATATAAGAATTCAGCGTAATTCTGTCACATTTGTTCAATTTACGTCGCTCCTATTTCAGATAGCGTACTGGGCTAGGCGGCATCTTAAAGCGCGTGGAATGGCGAGTAAAATGCACTATTAAACTTCTATGATAGGGCAATCAGAGACCCGATTAGATCATTTTGTATTTTGGTTAATATAAGAATTCAGCGAAATTCTATCACATTTGTTCAATTTACGTCGCTCCTACTTCAGATAGCGTATTGGGCTAAGCGGCATCTCAAAGCGCATTGATTGACGAGTGAGATGCTCTATTAAACTTCTGGGGTAGGGCGAACAGAAACCCGAATAGATCATTTTATATTACGGTTAATATAAGAATTCAGCGAAATTCTATCACATTTGTTCAATTTACGTCGCTCCTATTTCAGATAGCGTATTGGGCTAAGCGGCATCTCAATGCGCATGAAATGGCGAGTAACATGCACTATTAAACTTCTAGGATAAGGCAAACAGAGACCCGATTAGATCATTTTATATTACGGGTAATATAAGAATGCAGCGTAATTCTATCACATTTGTTCAACTTACGTCGCTCCTCTTTCAGATAGCGT
Source organism: Macropis europaea (assembly GCA_916610135.2). NCBI lineage: Eukaryota > Metazoa > Arthropoda > Insecta > Hymenoptera > Melittidae > Macropis > Macropis europaea. The sequence goes on from CAKAJE020000796.1 coordinate 143,328, forward strand.
ACTGGGCTAGGCGGCATCTTAAAGCGCGTGGAATGGTGAGTAAAATTCACTACTAAACTTCTATGATAGGGCAATCAGAGACCCGATTAGATCATTTTATGTTTTGGTTAATATAAGAATTCAGCGAAATTCTCTCACATTTGTTCAATTTACGTCGCTCTATTTCAGATAGCGTATTGGGCTAAGCGGCATCTCAAAGCGCATGAAATGGCGAGTAAAATGCACTATTAAACTTCTAGGGTAAGGCAAACAGAGACCCGATTGGATCATTTTATATTACGGTTAATATAAGAATTCAGAGTAATTCTATCACATTTGTTCAGTTTACGTCGCCCCTATTTCAGATAGCGTATTGGGCTAATCGGCATCTCAAAGCGCATGAAATGACGAGTGAAATGCACTATTAAACTTCTAGGGTAGGGCGAACAAAGACCCGATAGATCATTTTATATTATGGTTAAGTTAAGAATTCAGCGTAATTCTGTCACATTTGTTCAACTTACGTAGCTCCTCTTTCAGATAGCGTACTGGGCTAGGCGGCAACTTAAAGCGCGTGGAATGGCGAGTAAAATGCACCATTAAACTTCTATGGTAGGGCAATCAGAGAACCGATTAGATCATTTTATATTACGGTTAATATAAGAATTCAGCGTAATTCTATCACATTTGTTCAACCTTCGTCGCTCCTATTTCAGATAGCGTACTGAGCTAGGAGGCATCTTAAAGCGCGTGGAATGGCGAGTAAAATGCAATATTAAACTTCTATGATAGGGCAATCAGAGACCCGATTAGATCATTTTATATTTTGGTTATTATAAAAATTCAGCGAAATTCTATCACAGTTGTTCAATTTACGTCGCTCCTATTTCAGATAGCGTATTGGGCTAAGCGGCAACTCAAAGCGCATGACATGACGAGTGAAATGCACTATTAAACTTCTCGGGTAGGGCGAACAGAGACCCGATTAGATCATTTTACATTAAGGTTAATATAAGAAATCAGGGAAATTCTATCACATTTGTTCAATTTACGTCGCTCCTATTTCAAATAGCGTACTCGGATAGGCGGCATCTTAAAGCGCGTGGAATGGCGAGTAAAATGCACTATTAAACTTCTAGAGTAGGGCGAACAGAGACCCGATTAGATCATTTTATATTAAGGATAATATAAGAATTCAGCGTAATTCTGTCACATTTGTTCAATTTACGTCGCTCCTATTTCAGATAGCGTACTGGGCTAGGCGGCATCTTAAAGCGCGTGGAATGGCGAGTAAAATGCACTATTAAACTTCTATGATAGGGCAATCAGAGACCCGATTAGATCATTTTGTATTTTGGTTAATATAAGAATTCAGCGAAATTCTATCACATTTGTTCAATTTACGTCGCTCCTATTTCAGATAGCGTATTGGGCTAAGCGGCATCTCAATGCGCATGAAATGGCGAGTAACATGCACTATTACACTTCTAGGATAGGCAAACAGAGACCCGATTAGATCATTTTATATTACGGTTAATATAAGAATTCAGCGTAATTCTATCACATTTGTTCAACTTACGTCGCTCCTCTTTCAGATAGCGTACTGGGCTAGGCGGCATCTTAAAGCGCGTGGAATGGCGAGTATAATGCACTATTAAACTTCTATGATAGGGCTATCAGGGACCCGATTAGATCATTTTATGTTTTGGTTAATATAAGAATTCAGCGAAGTTCTATCACATTTGTTCAATTTACGTCGCTCATATTTCATATAGCGTACTGGGCTAAGCGGCATCTCAAAGCGCATGAAATGGCGAGTAAAATGCACTATTAAACTTCTAGCATAAGGCAAACAGAGACCCGATTAGATCATTTTATATTGCGGTTAATATAAGAATTCAGCGTAATTCTGTCACATTTGTTCAACTTACGTCGCTCCTATTTCAGATAGCGTACTGGGCTAGGCGGAATCTCAAAGCGCGTGGAATGTCGAGTAAAATGCACTATCAAACTTCTATGATAGGGCAATCAGAGACACGATTAGATCATTTTATATTTTGGTTAATATGAGAATTCAGCGAAATTCTATAACATTTGTTCAATTTACGTCGCTGATATTTCAGATAGCGTATTGGGCTAAGCGGCATCTCAAAGCGCAAGAAATGTGGAGTAAAATGCACTATTAAACTTCTAGGGTAGGGCAAACAGAGACCCGATAAGATCATTTGATATTATGGTTAATTTAAGAATTCAGCGAAATTATATCACATTTGTTCAATTTACGTCGTTCCTATTTCAGATAGCGTATTGGGCTATGCGACGTCTCAAAGCGCATGAAATGACGAGTAAAATGCACTATTAAACTTCTAGGGTAGGGCAAACAGAGACCCGATTAGATCATTTGATATTATGGTTAATTTAAGAATTCAGCGAAATTATATCACATTTGTTCCATTTACGTCGCTCCTATTTCAGATAGCGTATTGGGCTAAGCGGCATCTTAAAGCGCGTGGAATGGCGAGTAAAATGCACTATTACACTTCTAGGGTAGGGCAAACAGAGACCCGATTAGATCATTTTATATTATGGTTAATTTAAGAATTCACCGAAATTCTATCACATTTGTTCAACTTACGTCGCTCCTATTTCAGATAGCGTACTGGGCTAGGCGGCATCTTAAAGCGCGTGGAAGGGCGAGTAAAATGCACTACTAAACTTCTAGGGTAGGGCAGACAGAGACCCGATTAGATCATTTTATATTACGGTTAATATAAGAATTCAGCGAAATTCTATCACATTTGTTCAATTTACGTCGTTCCTATTTCAGATAGCGTACTGGGCTAGGCGGCATCTTAAAGCGCGTGGAAAGGCGAGTAAAATACCCTATTAAACATCTATGATAGGCCAATCAGAGACCCGATTAGATCATTTTATATTTTGTTTAATATAAGATTTCAGGGAAATTCTGCCACATTTGTTCAATTTACGTCGCTCCTATTTCAGATAGCTTATTGGGCTAAGCGGCATCTCAAAACGCAAGAAATGGCGAGTAAAATGCACTATTAAACTTCTAGGGTAGGGCAAACAGAGACCCGCTTAGATCATTTATATTTTCGTTAATATAAGAATTCAGCGAAATTCTATCACATTTGTTCAATTTACGTCGCTCCTATTTCAGATAGCGTATTGGGCTAAGCGGCATCTCAAAGCGCAAGAAATGGCGAGTAAAATGCACTATTAAACTTCTAGGGTAGGGCAAACAGAGACCCGATTAGATCATTTTATATTATGATTAATTTAAGAAGTCAGCAAAATTCTATCACATTTGTTCAATTTACGTGGTTCCTATTTCAGATAGCGTACTGGGCTAGGCGGCATCTTAAAGCGCGTGGAAAGGCGAGTAAAATGCACTATTAAACTTCTATGATAGGGCAATCAGAGACCCGATTAGATCATTTTATATTTTGGTTAATATAAGAATTCAGGGAAATTCTATCACATTTGTTCAATTTACGTCGCTCCTATTTCAGTTAGCGTATTGGGCTAAGCAGCATCTCAAAGTCCATGAAATGGCGAGTAAAATGCACTATTAAACTTCTAGGATAAGGCAAACAGAGAACCGATCAGATCATTTTATATTACGGATAATATAAGAATTCAGCGTAATTCTATCACATTTGTTCAAGTTACGCCGCACCTGCTTGAGATAGCGTACTGGGCTAGGCGGCATCTTAAAGCGCGTGGAAGGGCGAGTAAAATGCACTGTTAAACTTCTAGGGTAGGGCAAACAGAGACCCGATTAGATCATTTTATATTATGGATAATTTCAGAATTCAGCGAAATTCTATCACATTTGTTCAATTTACGTCGCTCCTATTTCAGATAGCGTATTGGGCTAAGCGGCATCTCAAAGCGCATGAAATGGCGAGTAAAATGCACTATTATACTTCTAGGCTAGGGCGAACAGAGACACGATTAGATCATTTTGTATTATGGTTAATTTAAGAATTCAGCAAAATTCTATCACATTTGTTCAATTTACGTCGCTCCTATTTCAGATAGCGTACTGAGCTAGGCGGCATCTTAAAGCGTGCGGAATGGCGAGTAAAATGCACTATGAAACTTCTATGATAGGGCAATAAGAGACCCGATTAGATCATTTTATATTTTGGTTAATATAAGGATTCAGCGAAATTCTATCACATTTGTTCAATTTACGTCGCTCCTATTTCAGATAGCGTATAGTGCTAAGCGGCATCTCAAAGCGTATGAAATGGCAAGTAAAATGCACTCCTAAATTTCTATGATTGGGCAATCAGAGACCCGATTAGATCATTTTATATTTTGTTTAATATAAGATTTCAGGGAAATTCTATCACATTTGTTCAATTTACGTCCCTCCTATTTCAGATAGCGTATTGGGCTAAGCGGCATCTCAAAGCGCATGAAATGGCGAGTAAAATGCACTATTAAACTTCTAGGGCAGGGCAAGCAGAGACGCGATTACATCATCTCATATTATGGTTAATTTAAGAATTCAGCAAAATTCTATCACATTTGTTCAATTTACGGCGCTCCTATTTCAGATAGCGTATTGGGCTAAGCGGCATCTCAAAGCGCATGAAATGGCGAGTGAAATGCACTATTAGACTTCTATGGTAGGGCGAACAGAGACCCGATTAGATCATTTTACATTAAGGTTAATATAAGAATTCAGGGAAATTCTATAACATTTGATCAATTTACGTCGCTCCTATTCCAGATAGCGTATTGGGCTATGCGGCATCTCAAAGCACATGAAATGGCGAGTAAAATGCACTGTTAAACTTCTAGGGTAGGTCAAACAGAGACCCGATTAGATCATTTTATATTATGGTTAATTGAAGAATTCAGTGAAATTCTATCACACTTGTTCAATTTACGTCGCTCCTATTTCAGATAGCGTATTGGGCTAAGCGGCATTTCAAAGCGCATGAAATGGCGAGTAAAATGCCCTATTAAACTTCTAGGATAAGGCAAACAGAGACCCGATTAGATCATTTTATATCACGGTAAATATAAGAATGCGGCGTAATTCTATCACATTTGTTCAATTTACGTCGCTGCTATTCCAGATAGCTTATTGTGCTTAGCGGCATCACAAAGCGCATGAAATGACGAGTAAAATGCACTATTAAACTTCTATGATAGGGCAATCAGAGACCCGATTAGATCATTTTGTATTTTGGTTAATATAAGAATTCAGCGAAATTCTATCACATTTGTTCAATTTACGTCGCCCCTATTTCAGATAGCGTATTGGGCTAAGCGGCATCTGAAGGCGCATGAAATGGCGAGTAAAATGCACTATTAAACTTCTAGGGTAGGGCGAACAGAAACCCGAATAGATCATTTTATATTACGGTTAATATAAGAATTCAGCGAAATTCTATCACATTTGTTCAATTTACGTCGCTCCTATTTCAGATAGCGTATTGGGCTAAGCGGCATCTCAATGCGCATGAAATGGCGAGTAACATGCACTATTAAACTTCTAGGATAAGGCAAACAGAGACCCGATTAGATCATTTTATATTATGGATAATTTCAGAATTCAGCGAAATTCTATCACATTTGTTCAACTTACGTCGCTCCTATTTCAGATAGCGTACTGGGCTAAGCGGCATCTCAAAGCGCAAGAAATGGCGAGTAAAATGCACTATTAAACTTCTAGGGTAGGGCAAACAGAGACCCGATTAGATCATTTTATATTACGGTTAATATAAGAATTCAGCGTAATTCTGTCACATTTGTTCAACTTACGTAGCTCCTATTTCAGATAGCGTACTGGGCTAGGCGGCAACTTAAAGCGCGTGGAATGGCGAGTAAAATGCACTATTAAACTTCTATGATAGGGCAATCAGAGACCCGATTAGATCATTTTATATTTTGGTTAATATAAGAATTCAGCGAAATTCTATCACATTTGTTCAATTTACGTCGCTCCTATATCAGATAGCGTATTGGGCTAAGCGGCATCTCAAAGTGCATGAAATGGCGAGTGAAATGCACTATTAATCTTCTAGGGTAGGGCAATCAGAGACCCCATTAGATCATTTTATATTATGGTTAATTTAAGAATTCAGCGAAATTCTATCACATTTGTTCAATTTACATCGCTCCTATTTCAGATAGCGACTTGTGCTAAGCGGCATCTCAAAGCGCAGGAAATGGCGAGTAGAATGCACTATTAAACTTCTAGGGTAGGGCAAACAGAGACCCCATTAGGTCATTTTATATTATGGTTAATTTAAGAATGCAGCGAAATTCTCTCACATTTGTTCAATTTACATCGCTCCTATTTCAGATAGCGTATTGGGCTAAGCGGCATCTCAATGCGCATGAAATGGCCAGTAAAATGCACTATTAAACTTCTAGGATAAGGCAAACGGAGACCCGATTAGACCATTTCATATTACGGTTAATATAAGAATTCAGCGTTATTCTATCACATTTGTTCAACTTACGTCGCTCCTATTTCAGATAGCGTACTGGGCTAGGCGGCATCTTAAAGCGCGTGGAATGGCGAGCAAAATGCACTCTTAAACTTCTATGATAGGGCAATCAGAGACCTGATTAGATCATTTTATATTTTGGTTAATATAAGAATTCAGCGAAATTCTATCACATTTGTTCAATTTACGTCGCTCCTATTTCAGATAGCGTATTGGGCTAAGCGGCATCTCAAAGCGCAAGATATGGCGAGTAAAATGCACTATTAAACTTCTAGGGTAGGGCAAACAGAGACCCCATTAGATCATTTTATATTATGGTTAATTTAAGAATTCAGCGAAATTCTATCACATTTGAACAATTTACGTTGCTCCTATTTCAGATAGCGTATTGGGCTAAGCGGCATCTCAAAGCGCAAGAAATGGCGAGTAAAATGCACTATTAAACTTCTAGGGTGGGGCAAACAGAGACCAGTTTTGATCACTTTATATTGTGGTTAATTTAAGAATTCAGCGAAATTCTATCTCATTTGTACAATTTATGTCGCTCCTATTGCAGATAGCGTATTGGACTAAGCGGCATCTCAAAGCGCATGAAATGGCGAGTATAATGCACTATTAAACTTCTATGGTAATGCATACAGAGACCCGATTAGATCATTTTATATTACGGTTAATATAAGAATTCAGCGTAATTCTATCACATTTGTTCAACATACGTCGCTCCTATTTCAGATAGTGTACTGGGCTAGGCGGCATCTTAAAGCGCGTGGAAGGGCGAGTAAAATGCACTACTAAACTTCTATGATAGGGCAATCAGAGTCCCGTTTAGATCATTTTATATTATGGTTAATTTAAGAATTCAGCGAAATTCTATCGCATTTGTTCAATTTACATCGCTCCTATTTCAGATAGCGTATTGGGCTAAGCGGCATCTCAATGCGCATGAAATGGCCAGTAAAATGCACTATTAAACTTCTAGGATAAGGCAAACGGAGACCCGATTAGACCATTTCATATTACGGTTAATATAAGAATTCAGCGTGATTCTATCACATTTGTTCAACTTACGTCGCTCCTATTTCAGATAGCGTACTGGGCTAGGAGGCATCTTAAAGCGCGTGGAATGGCGAGCAAAATGCACTCTTAATCTTCTATGATAGGGCAATCAGAGACCCGATTAGATCATTTTATATTTTGGTTAATATAAGAATTCAGCGAAATTCTATCACATTTGTTCAATTTACGTCGCTCCTATTTCAGATAGCGTATTGGGCTAAGCGGCATCTCAAAGCGCAAGAAATGGCGAGTAAAATGCACTATTAAACTTCTAGGGTAGGGCAAACAGACACCCGATTAGATCATTTTATATTATGGTTAATTTAAGAATTCAGCAAAATTCTATCACATTTGTTCAATTTACGGCGCTCCTATTTCAGATAGCGTATTGGGCTAAGCGGCATCTCAAAGCGCATGAAATGGCGAGTAAAATGCACTATTAAACTTCTAGGGTAGGGCAAGCAGAGACGCGATTACAACATCTCATATTATGGTTAATTTAAGAATTCAGCAAAATTCTATCACATTTGTTCAATTTACGTCGCTCCTATTTCAGATAGCGTATTGGGCTAAGCGGCATCTCAAAGCGCATGAAATGGCGAGTGAAATGCACTATTAGACTTCTATGGTAGGGCGAACAGAGACCCGATTAGATCATTTTACATTAAGGTTAATATAAGAATTCAGGGAAATTCTATCACATTTGATCAATTTACGTCGCTCCTATTCCAGATAGCGTATTGGGCTATGCGGCATCTCAAAGCACATGAAATGGCGAGTAAAATGCACTATTAAACTTGTAGGGTAGGTCAAACAGAGACCCGATTAGATCATGTTATATTATGGTTAATTTAAGAATTCAGTGAAATTCTATCACACTTGTTCAATTTACGTCGCTCCTATGTCAGATAGCGTAGTGGGCTATGCGGCATCTCGAAGAGCATGAAATGACGAGTAAAATGCACTGTTAAACTTCTAGGGTAGGGCAAACAGAGACCCGATTAGATCATTTTATATTACGGTTAATATAAGAATTCAGCGTAATTCTATCACATTTGTTCAACTTACGTCGCTCCTATTTCAGATAGCGTACTGGGCTAGGCGGCAACCTAAAGCGCGTGGAATGGCGAGTATAATGCGCTATTAAACTTCTATGATAGGGCAATCATAGACCCGATTAGATCATTTTATATTTTGGTTAATATAAGAATTCAGCGAAATTCTATCACATTTGTTCAATTTGCGTCGCTCCTATTTCAGATAGCTTATTGGGCTAAGCGGCATCTCAAAGCGCATGAAATGAAGAGTGAAATGCACTATTAAACTTCAAGGGTAGGGCGAACAAAGACCCGATTAGATCATTTTACATTAAGGTTAATATAAGAATTCAGCGAAATTCCATCACATTTGTTCAATTTACATCGCTCCTATTTCAGATAGCGACTTGTGTTAAGCGTCATCTCAAAGAGCAAGAAATGGCGAGTAAAATGCACTATTAAACTTCTAGGATAAGGCAAACAGAGACCCGATTAGATCATTTTATATTACGGTTAATATAAGAATTCAGCGTAATTCTATCACATTTGTTCAACTTACGTCGCTCCTATTTCAGATAGCGTACTGGGCTAGGCGGCATCCTAAACCGCGTGGAGTGGCGAGTAAAATTCACTGTTAATCTTCTATGATAGGGCAATCAGAGACCCGATTAGATCATTTTATATTTTGGTTAATATAAGAATTCAGCGAAATTCTATCACATTTGTTCAATTTACGTCGCCCGTATTTCAGATAGCGTATTGGGCTAAGCGGCATCTCAAAGCGCATGAAATGGCGAGGAAAATGCACTATTAAACGTCTAGGGTAGGGCAAACACAGACCCGATTAGATCATTTTCTATTATGGTTAATTTAAGATGTCAGCTAAATTTTATCACATCTGTTCAATTTACGTCGCTCCTATTTCAGATAGCGTACTGGGCTAGGCGGCATCTTAAAGCGCGTGGAATGGCGAGTAAAGTGCACTACTAAACTTCTATGATAGGGCAATCAGAGACCCGATTAGATCATTTTATATTTTGTTTAATATCAGATTTCAGGGAATTTGTATCACATTTGTTCAATTTACGTCGCTCCTAATTCAGATAGCGTATTCGGCTAAGCGGCATCTCAAAGCGCATGAAATGGCGAATAAAATGCACTCTTAAACTTCTAGGCTAGGGCAAACAGAGACCCGATTAGATCATTTTATATTACGGTTAATTTAAGAATTCAGCAAAATTCTATCACATTTGTTCAATTTACGTCGCTCCTATTTCAGATAGCGTATTGGGCTCGGCGGCATCTTAAAGCGCGTGGAATGGCGAGTGAAATGCACTATTAGACTTCTATGGTAGGGCGATCAGAGACCCGATTAGATCATTTTATATTATGGTTAATTTAAGAATTCAGCAAAATTCTATCACACTTGTTCAATTTACGTCGCTCCTATTTCAGATAGCGTACTGGGCTAGGCGGCATTTTAAAGCGCGTGGAAGGGCGAGTAAAATGCACTACTAAACTTCTAGGGTAGGGCAAACAGAGACCCGATTAGATCATTTTATATTACGGTTAATATAAGAATTCAGCGAAATTCTATCACATTTGTTCAATTTACGTCGTTCCTATTTCAGATAGCGTACTGGGCTAGGCGGCATCTTAAAGCGCGTGGAATGGCGAGTAAAATGCACTACTAAACTTCTATGATACGGCAATCAGAGTCCCGATTAGATAACTTTATATTTCGGTTAATATAAGAATTCAGCGAAATTCTATTACATTTGTTCAATTTAAGTCGCTCCTATTACAGATAGCGTATTGGGCTAAGCGGCATCTGAAAACGCATGAAATGGCGAGTAAAATGCACTATTAAACTTCTAGGGTAAGGCAAATAGATACCCGATTAGATCATTTTATATTACGGTTAATATAAGAATTCAGCGTAATTCTATCACATTTGTTCAACTTACGTCGCTCCTATTTCAGATAGCGTACTGGGCTAGGCGGCATCTTAAAGCGCGTGGAAGGGCGAGTAAAATGCACTACTAAACTTCTAGGGTAGGGCAGACAGAGACCCGATTAGATCATTTTATATTACGGTTAATATAAGAATTCAGCGAAATTCTATCACATTTGTTCAATTTACGTCGTTCCTATTTCAGATAGCGTACTGGGCTAGGCGGCATCTTAAAGCGCGTGGAAAGGCGAGTAAAATACCCTATTAAACATCTATGATAGGCCAATCAGAGACCCGATTAGATCATTTTATATTTTGTTTAATATAAGATTTCAGGGAAATTCTGTCACATTTGTTCAATTTACGTCGCTCCTATTTCAGATAGCTTATTGGGCTAAGCGGCATCTCAAAGCGCAAGAAATGGCGAGTAAAATGCACTATTAAACTTCTAGAGTAGGGCAAACAGAGACCCGCTTAGATCATTTTATATTTTCGTTAATATAAGAATTCAGCGAAATTCTATCACATTTGTTCAATTTACGTCGCTACTATTTCAGATAGCGTATTGGGCTAAGCGGCATCTTAAAGCGCGTGGAATGGCGAGTAAAATGCACTATTAAACTTCTATGATAGGGCAATCAGAGACCCGATTAGATCATTTTATATTTTGGTTAATATAAGAATTCAGGGAAATTCTATCACATTTGTTCAATTTACGTCGCTCCTATTTCAGTTAGCGTATTGGGATAAGCAGCATCTCAAAGTCCATGAAATGGCGAGTAAAATGCACTATTAAACTTCTAGGGTAGGGCAAACAGAGACCCGATTAGATCATTTTATATAATGGTGAATTTAAGAATTCAGCAAAATTCTATCACATTTGTTCAATTTACGTCGCTCCTATTTCAGATAGCGTACTGAGCTAGGCGGCATCTTAAAGCGTGCGGAATGGCGAGTAAAATGCACTATGAAACTTCTATGATAGGGCAATAAGAGACCCGATTTGATCATTTTATATTTTGGTTAATATAAGGATTCAGCGAAATTCTATCACATTTGTTCAATTTACGTCGCTCCTATTTCAGATAGCGTATAGTGCTAAGCGGCATCTCAAAGCGTATGAAATGGCGAGTAAAATGCACTCCTAAATTTCTATGATTGGGCAATCAGAGACCCGATTAGATCATTTTATATTTTGTTTAATATAAGATTTCAGGGAAATTCTATCACATTTGTTCAATTTACGTCCCTCCTATTTCAGATAGCGTATTGGGCTAAGCGGCATCTCAAAGAGCATGAAATGGCGAGTAAAATGCACTATTAAACTTCTAGGGCAGGGCAAGCAGAGACGCGATTACATCATCTCATATTATGGTTAATTTAAGAATTCAGCAAAATTCTATCACATTTGTTCAATTTACGGCGCTCCTATTTCAGATAGCGTATTGGGCTAAGCGGCATCTCAAAGCGCATGAAATGGCGAGTGAAATGCACTATTAGACTTCTATGGTAGGGCGAACAGAGACCCGATTAGATCATTTTACATTAAGGTTAATATAAGAATTCAGGGAAATTCTATAACATTTGATCAATTTACGTCGCTCCTATTCCAGATAGCGTATTGGGCTATGCGGCATCTCAAAGCACATGAAATGGCGAGTAAAATGCACTGTTAAACTTCTAGGGTAGGTCAAACAGAGACCCGATTAGATCATTTTATATTATGGTTAATTGAAGAATTCAGTGAAATTCTATCACACTTGTTCAATTTACGTCGCTCCTATTTCAGATAGCGTATTGGGCTAAGCGGCATTTCAAAGCGCATGAAATGGCGAGTAAAATGCCCTATTAAACTTCTAGGATAAGGCAAACAGAGACCCGATTAGATCATTTTATATCACGGTAAATATAAGAATGCGGCGTAATTCTATCACATTTGTTCAATTTACGTCGCTGCTATTCCAGATAGCTTATTGTGCTTAGCGGCATCACAAAGCGCATGAAATGACGAGTAAAATGCACTATTAAACTTCTATGATAGGGCAATCAGAGACCCGATTAGATCATTTTGTATTTTGGTTAATATAAGAATTCAGCGAAATTCTATCACATTTGTTCAATTTACGTCGCCCCTATTTCAGATAGCGTATTGGGCTAAGCGGCATCTGAAGGCGCATGAAATGGCGAGTAAAATGCACTATTAAACTTCTAGGGTAGGGCGAACAGAAACCCGAATAGATCATTTTATATTACGGTTAATATAAGAATTCAGCGAAATTCTATCACATTTGTTCAATTTACGTCGCTCCTATTTCAGATAGCGTATTGGGCTAAGCGGCATCTCAATGCGCATGAAATGGCGAGTAACATGCACTATTAAACTTCTAGGATAAGGCAAACAGAGACCCGATTAGATCATTTTATATTACGGGTAATATAAGAATGCAGCGTAATTCTATCACATTTGTTCAACTTACGTCGCTCCTCTTTCAGATAGCGTACTGGGCTAGGCGGCATCTTAAAGCGCGTGGAATGGTGAGTAAAATGCACTATTAAACTTCTATGATAGGGCTATCAGAGACCCGATTAGATCATTTTATATTTTGGTTAATTTAAGAATTCAGCAAAATTCTATCACATTCGTTCAATTTAGGTCGCTCCCATTTCAGATTGCGTACTGGGCTAGGCGGCATCTTAAAGCGCGTGGAATGCCGAGTAAAATCCACTATTAAACTTCTAGGCTAGGGCGAACAGAGACCAGATTAGATTATTTTACATTCTGGTTAATAAAATAATACAGCGAAATTCTATCACCTTTGTTCAACTTTCGTCGCTCCTATTTCAGATAGCGTATTGGGCTATGCGGCATCTCGAAGCGCATGAAATGACGAGTAAAATGCACTGTTAAACTTCTAGGGTAGGGCAAACAGAGACCCGATTAGATCATTTTATATTACGGTTAATATAAGAATTCAGCGTAATTCTGTCACATTTGTTCAACTTACGTAGCTCCTATTTCAGATAGCGTACTGGGCTAGGCGGCAACTTAAAGCGCGTGGAATGGCGAGTAAAATGCACTATTAAACTTCTATGATAGGGCAATCAGAGACCCGATTAGATCATTTTATATTTTGGTTAATATAAGAATTCAGCGAAATTCTATCACATTTGTTCAATTTACGTCGCTCCTATATCAGATAGCGTATTGGGCTAAGCGGCATCTCAAAGTGCATGAAATGGCGAGTGAAATGCACTATTAATCTTCTAGGGTAGGGCAATCAGAGACCCCATTAGATCATTTTATATTATGGTTAATTTAAGAATTCAGCGAAATTCTATCACATTTGTTCAATTTACATCGCTCCTATTTCAGATAGCGACTTGTGCTAAGCGGCATCTCAAAGCGCAGGAAATGGCGAGTAAAATGCACTATTAAACTTCTAGGGTAGGGCAAACAGAGACCCCATTAGGTCATTTTATATTATGGTTAATTTAAGAATGCAGCGAAATTCTCTCACATTTGTTCAATTTACATCGCTCCTATTTCAGATAGCGTATTGGGCTAAGCGGCATCTCAATGCGCATGAAATGGCCAGTAAAATGCACTATTAAACTTCTAGGATAAGGCAAACGGAGACCCGATTAGACCATTTCATATTACGGTTAATATAAGAATTCAGCGTTATTCTATCACATTTGTTCAACTTACGTCGCTCCTATTTCAGATAGCGTACTGGGCTAGGCGGCATCTTAAAGCGCGTGGAATGGCGAGCAAAATGCACTCTTAAACTTCTATGATAGGGCAATCAGAGACCTGATTAGATCATTTTATATTTTGGTTAATATAAGAATTCAGCGAAATTCTATCACATTTGTTCAATTTACGTCGCTCCTATTTCAGATAGCGTATTGGGCTAAGCGGCATCTCAAAGCGCAAGATATGGCGAGTAAAATGCACTATTAAACTTCTAGGGTAGGGCAAACAGAGACCCCATTAGATCATTTTATATTATGGTTAATTTAAGAATTCAGCGAAATTCTATCACATTTGAACAATTTACGTTGCTCCTATTTCAGATAGCGTATTGGGCAAAGCGGCATCTCAAAGCGCAAGAAATGGCGAGTAAAATGCACTATTAAACTTCTAGGGTGGGGCAAACAGAGACCAGTTTTGATCACTTTATATTGTGGTTAATTTAAGAATTCAGCGAAATTCTATCTCATTTGTACAATTTATGTCGCTCCTATTGCAGATAGCGTATTGGACTAAGCGGCATCTCAAAGCGCATGAAATGGCGAGTATAATGCACTATTAAACTTCTATGGTAATGCATACAGAGACCCGATTAGATCATTTTATATTACGGTTAATATAAGAATTCAGCGTAATTCTATCACATTTGTTCAACATACGTCGCTCTTATTTCAGATAGTGTACTGGGCTAGGCGGCATCTTAAAGCGCGTGGAAGGGCGAGTAAAATGCACTACTAAACTTCTATGATAGGGCAATCAGAGTCCCGTTTAGATCATTTTATATTTTGTTTAATATAAGATTTCAGGGAAATTCTATCACATTTGTTCAATTTACGTCGCTCCTATTTCAGATAGCGTATTGGGCTAAGCGGCATCTCAATGCGCATGAAATGGCCAGTAAAATGCACTATTAAACTTCTAGGATAAGGCAAACGGAGACCCGATTAGACCATTTCATATTACGGTCAATATAAGAATTCAGCGTTATTCTATCACATTTGTTCAACTTACGTCGCTCCTATTTCAGATAGCGTACTCGGCTAGGCGGCATCTTAAAGCGCGTGGAATGGCGAGCAAAATGCACTCTTAATCTTCTATGATAGGGCAATCAGAGACCCGATTAGATCATTTTATATTACGGTTAATGTAAGAATTCAGCGTAATTCTATCACATTTGTTCAACATACGTCGCTCCTATTTCAGATAGTGTACTGGGATAGGCGGCATCTTAAAGCGCGTGGAAGGGCGAGTAAAATGCACTACTAAACTTCTATGATAGGGCAATCAGAGTCCCGTTTAGATCATTTTATATTATGGTTAATATAAGAATTCAGCGAAATTCAATCACATTTGTTCAATTTACGTCGCTCCTATTTCAGATAGCGTATTGCGCTAAGCGGCATCTCAAAGCGCAAGAAATGGCGAGTAAAATGCACTATTAAACTTCTAGGGTAGGGCAAACAGACACCCGATTAGATCATTTTATATTATGGTTAATTTAAGAATTCAGCAAAATTCTATCACATTTGTTCAATTTACGTCGCTCCTATTTCAGATAGCGTATTGGTCTAAGCGGCATCTCAAAGCGCAAGATATGGCGAGTAAAATGCACTATTAAACTTCTAGGGTAGGGCAAACAGAGACCCCATTAGATCATTTTATATTATGGTTAATTTAAGAATTCAGCGAAATTCTATCACATTTGAACAATTTACGTTGCTCCTATTTCAGATAGCGTATTGGGCTAAGCGGCATCTCAAAGCGCAAGAAATGGCGAGTAAAATGCACTATTAAACTTCTAGGGTGGGGCAAACAGAGACCAGTTTAGATCACTTTATATTGTGGTTAATTTAAGAATTCAGCGAAATTCTATCTCATTTGTACAATTTATGTCGCTCCTATTGCAGATAGCGTATTGGACTAAGCGGCATCTCAAAGCGCATGAAATGGCGAGTATAATGCACTATTAAACTTCTATGGTAATGCATACAGAGACCCGATTGGATCATTTTATATTACGGTTAATATAAGAATTCAGCGTAATTCTATCACATTTGTTCAACATACGTCGCTCCTATTTCAGATAGTGTACTGGGCTAGGCGGCATCTTAAAGCGCGTGGAAGGGCGAGTAAAATGCACTACTAAACTTCTATGATAGGGCAATCAGAGTCCCGTTTAGATCATTTTATATTTTGTTTAATATAAGATTTCAGGGAAATTCTATCACATTTGTTCAATTTACGTCGCTCCTATTTCAGATAGCTATTGAGCTAAGCGGCATCTAAAAGCGCATGAAATGACGAGAGAAATGCACTATTAAACTTCTTGGGTAGGGCGAACGGAGACCCGATTACATCATTTTATATTATGGTTAATTTAAGAATTCAGCAAAATTCTATCACATTTGTTCAATTTACGTCGCTCCTATTTCAGATAGCATACTGGGCTAGGCGGCATCTTAAAGCGCGTGGAATGACGAGTAAAATGCACTATTAAACTTCTATGATAGGGCAATCAGAGACCCGATTAGATCATTTTATATTTTGGTTAATATAAGAATTCAGCGAAATTCTATCACATTTGTTCAATTTACGTCGATCCTATTTCAGATAGCTTACTGGGCTAAGCGGCATCTCAAAGCGCATGAAGTGGCTAGTAAAATGCACTATTAAACTACTAGGGTAG
Source organism: Macropis europaea (assembly GCA_916610135.2). NCBI lineage: Eukaryota > Metazoa > Arthropoda > Insecta > Hymenoptera > Melittidae > Macropis > Macropis europaea. The sequence continues at coordinate 160,288 of CAKAJE020000796.1, forward strand.
GGCGAACAAAGACCCGATTAGATTATTTTACATTAAGGTTAATATAAGAATTCAGCGAAATTCTATCACATTTGTTCAATTTACATCGCTCCTATTTCAGATAGCGTATTGGGCTAAGCGGCATCTCAATGCGCATGAAATGGCCAGTAAAATGCACTATTAAACTTCTAGGATAAGGCAAACGGAGACCCGATTAGACCATTTCATATTACGGTTAATATAAGAATTCAGCGTTATTCTATCACATTTGTTCAACTTACGTCGCTCCTATTTCAGATAGCGTACTCGGCCAGGCGGCATCTTAAAGCGCGTGGAATGGCGAGCAAAATGCACTCTTAATCTTCTATGATAGGGCAATCAGAGACCCGATTAGATCATTTTATATTACGGTTAATGTAAGAATTCAGCGTAATTCTATCACATTCGTTCAACATACGTCGCTCCTATTTCAGATAGTGTACTGGGCTAGGCGGCATCTTAAAGCGCGTGGAAGGGCGAGTAAAATGCACTACTAAACTTCTATGATAGGGCAATCAGAGTCCCGTTTAGATCATTTTATATTATGGTTAATTTAAGAATTCAGCGAAATTCTATCGCATTTGTTCAATTTACATCGCTCCTATTTCAGATAGCGTATTGGGCTAAGCGGCATCTCAATGCGCATGAAATGGCCAGTAAAATGCACTATTAAACTTCTAGGATAAGGCAAACGGAGACCCGATTAGACCATTTCATATTACGGTTAATATAAGAATTCAGCGTGATTCTATCACATTTGTTCAACTTACGTCGCTCCTATTTCAGATAGCGTACTGGGCTAGGAGGCATCTTAAAGCGCGTGGAATGGCGAGCAAAATGCACTCTTAATCTTCTATGATAGGGCAATCAGAGACCCGATTAGATCATTTTATATTTTGGTTAATATAAGAATTCAGCGAAATTCTATCACATTTGTTCAATTTACGTCGCTCCTATTTCAGATAGCGTATTGGGCTAAGCGGCATCTCAAAGCGCAAGAAATGGCGAGTAAAATGCACTATTAAACTTCTAGGGTAGGGCAAACAGACACCCGATTAGATCATTTTATATTATGGTTAATTTAAGAATTCAGCAAAATTCTATCACATTTGTTCAATTTACGGCGCTCCTATTTCAGATAGCGTATTGGGCTAAGCGGCATCTCAAAGCGCATGAAATGGCGAGTAAAATGCACTATTAAACTTCTAGGGTAGGGCAAGCAGAGACGCGATTACAACATCTCATATTATGGTTAATTTAAGAATTCAGCAAAATTCTATCACATTTGTTCAATTTACGTCGCTCCTATTTCAGATAGCGTATTGGGCTAAGCGGCATCTCAAAGCGCATGAAATGGCGAGTGAAATGCACTATTAGACTTCTATGGTAGGGCGAACAGAGACCCGATTAGATCATTTTACATTAAGGTTAATATAAGAATTCAGGGAAATTCTATCACATTTGATCAATTTACGTCGCTCCTATTCCAGATAGCGTATTGGGCTATGCGGCATCTCAAAGCACATGAAATGGCGAGTAAAATGCACTATTAAACTTCTAGGGTAGGTCAAACAGAGACCCGATTAGATCATGTTATATTATGGTTAATTTAAGAATTCAGTGAAATTCTATCACACTTGTTCAATTTACGTCGCTCCTATGTCAGATAGCGTAGTGGGCTATGCGGCATCTCGAAGAGCATGAAATGACGAGTAAAATGCACTGTTAAACTTCTAGGGTAGGGCAAACAGAGACCCGATTAGATCATTTTATATTACGGTTAATATAAGAATTCAGCGTAATTCTATCACATTTGTTCAACTTACGTCGCTCCTATTTCAGATAGCGTACTGGGCTAGGCGGCAACCTAAAGCGCGTGGAATGGCGAGTATAATGCGCTATTAAACTTCTATGATAGGGCAATCATAGACCCGATTAGATCATTTTATATTTTGGTTAATATAAGAATTCAGCGAAATTCTATCACATTTGTTCAATTTGCGTCGCTCCTATTTCAGATAGCTTATTGGGCTAAGCGGCATCTCAAAGCGCATGAAATGAAGAGTGAAATGCACTATTAAACTTCAAGGGTAGGGCGAACAAAGACCCGATTAGATCATTTTACATTAAGGTTAATATAAGAATTCAGCGAAATTCCATCACATTTGTTCAATTTACATCGCTCCTATTTCAGATAGCGACTTGTGTTAAGCGTCATCTCAAAGAGCAAGAAATGGCGAGTAAAATGCACTATTAAACTTCTAGGATAAGGCAAACAGAGACCCGATTAGATCATTTTATATTACGGTTAATATAAGAATTCAGCGTAATTCTATCACATTTGTTCAACTTACGTCGCTCCTATTTCAGATAGCGTACTGGGCTAGGCGGCATCCTAAACCGCGTGGAGTGGCGAGTAAAATTCACTGTTAATCTTCTATGATAGGGCAATCAGAGACCCGATTAGATCATTTTATATTTTGGTTAATATAAGAATTCAGCGAAATTCTATCACATTTGTTCAATTTACGTCGCCCGTATTTCAGATAGCGTATTGGGCTAAGCGGCATCTCAAAGCGCATGAAATGGCGAGGAAAATGCACTATTAAACGTCTAGGGTAGGGCAAACACAGACCCGATTAGATCATTTTCTATTATGGTTAATTTAAGATGTCAGCTAAATTTTATCACATCTGTTCAATTTACGTCGCTCCTATTTCAGATAGCGTACTGGGCTAGGCGGCATCTTAAAGCGCGTGGAATGGCGAGTAAAGTGCACTACTAAACTTCTATGATAGGGCAATCAGAGACCCGATTAGATCATTTTATATTTTGTTTAATATCAGATTTCAGGGAATTTGTATCACATTTGTTCAATTTACGTCGCTCCTAATTCAGATAGCGTATTCGGCTAAGCGGCATCTCAAAGCGCATGAAATGGCGAATAAAATGCACTCTTAAACTTCTAGGCTAGGGCAAACAGAGACCCGATTAGATCATTTTATATTACGGTTAATTTAAGAATTCAGCAAAATTCTATCACATTTGTTCAATTTACGTCGCTCCTATTTCAGATAGCGTATTGGGCTCGGCGGCATCTTAAAGCGCGTGGAATGGCGAGTGAAATGCACTATTAGACTTCTATGGTAGGGCGATCAGAGACCCGATTAGATCATTTTATATTACGGTTAATAAGAGAATTCAGCGTAATTCAATCACATTTGTTCAACTTACGTCGCTCCTATTTCAGATAGCGTACTGGGCTAGGCGGCATCTTAAAGCGCGTGGAAGGGCGAGTAAAATGCACTACTAAACTACTAGGGTAAGGCAAACAGAGACCCGATTAGATCATTTTATATTACGGTTAATATAAGAATGCAGCGTAATTCTATCACATTTGTTCAATTTATGTCGCTCCTATTTCAGATAGCGTACTGGGCTAGGCGGCATCTTAAAGCGCGTGGAAGGGTGAGTAAAATGCACTACTAATCTTCCATGATAGGGCAATCAGAGACCCGATTAGATCATTTTATATTTTGTTTTATATAAGATTTCAGGGAAATTCTATCACATTTGTTCAATTTACGTCGCTCCTATTTCAGATAGCATATTGGGCTAAGCGGCACCTCAAAGCGCATGAAATGGCGAGTGAAATGCAATATTAAACTTCTAGGGTAGGGCAAACAGAGACCCGATTAGATCATTTTATATTACGGTCAATTTAAGAATTCAGCATAATTCTTTCTCATTTCTTCAATTTACGTCGCTCCTATTTCAGATAGCGTGTTGGTCTTAGCGGCATCTCGAAGCGCATGAAATGACAAGTGAAATGCACTATTAAACTTCTAGGGTAGGGCAAATAGAGACCCGATTAGATCATTTTATATTATGGTTAATTTAAGAATTCAGCGAAATTCTATCACATTTGTTCAATTTACGTCGCTCCTATTAAAGAGAGCGTATTGGGCTAAGCGGCATCTGAAAGCGCATGAAATGGCGAGTAAAATGCACTATTAAACTTCTAGGGTAAGGCAAACAGATACCCGATTAGATCATTTTATATTACGGTTAATATAAGAATTCAGCGTAATTCTATCACATTTGTTCAACTTACGTCGCTCCTATTTCAGATAGCGTACTGGGCTAGGCGGCATTTTAAAGCGCGTGGAAGGGCGAGTAAAATGCACTACTAAACTTCTAGGGTAGGGCAAACAGAGACCCGATTAGATCATTTTATATTACGGTTAATATAAGAATTCAGCGAAATTCTATCACATTTGTTCAATTTACGTCGTTCCTATTTCAGATAGCGTACTGGGCTAGGCGGCATCTTAAAGCGCGTGGAATGGCGAGTAAAATGCACTACTAAACTTCTATGATACGGCAATCAGAGTCCCGATTAGATAACTTTATATTTCGGTTAATATAAGAATTCAGCGAAATTCTATTACATTTGTTCAATTTAAGTCGCTCCTATTACAGATAGCGTATTGGGCTAAGCGGCATCTGAAAACGCATGAAATGGCGAGTAAAATGCACTATTAAACTTCTAGGGTAAGGCAAATAGATACCCGATTAGATCATTTTATATTACGGTTAATATAAGAATTCAGCGTAATTCTATCACATTTGTTCAACTTACGTCGCTCCTATTTCAGATAGCGTACTGGGCTAGGCGGCATCTTAAAGCGCGTGGAAGGGCAAGTAAAATGCACTACTAAACTTCTAGGGTAGGGCAGACAGAGACCCGATTAGATCATTTTATATTACGGTTAATATAAGAATTCAGCGAAATTCTATCACATTTGTTCAATTTACGTCGTTCCTATTTCAGATAGCGTACTGGGCTAGGCGGCATCTTAAAGCGCGTGGAAAGGCGAGTAAAATACCCTATTAAACATCTATGATAGGCCAATCAGAGACCCGATTAGATCATTTTATATTTTGTTTAATATAAGATTTCAGGGAAATTCTGTCACATTTGTTCAATTTACGTCGCTCCTATTTCAGATAGCTTATTGGGCTAAGCGGCATCTCAAAGCGCAAGAAATGGCGAGTAAAATGCACTATTAAACTTCTAGGGTAGGGCAAACAGAGACCCGCTTAGATCATTTTATATTTTCGTTAATATAAGAATTCAGCGAAATTCTATCACATTTGTTCAATTTACGTCGCTACTATTTCAGATAGCGTATTGGGCTAAGCGGCATCTCAAAGCGCATGAAATGGCGAGTATAATGCACTATTAAACTTCTAGAATAAGGCAAACAGAGACCCGATTAGATCATTTTATATTACGGTTAATATAAGAATTCAGCGTAATTCTATCACATTTGTTCAACATACGTCGCTCCTCTTTCAGATAGCGTACTGGGCTAGGCGGCATCTTAAAGCGCGTGGAATGGCGAGTAAAATGCACTATTAAACTTCTATGATAGGGCTATCAGAGGCCCGATTAGATCATTTTATATTTTGGTTAATATAAGAATTCAGTGAAATTCTAACACATTTGTTCAATTTACGTCGCTCCTATTTCAGATAGCGTACTGGGCCAGGCTGCATCATAAAGCGCGTGGAATGGCGAGTAAAATGCACTATTAAACTTCTAGGATAAGGCAAACAGAGACCCGATTAGATCATTTTATATTACGGTTAATATAAGAATTCAGCGTAATTCTATCACATTTGTTCAACATACGTCGCTCCTCTTTCAGATAGCGTACTGGACTAGGCGGCATCTTAAAGCGCGTGGAATGGCGAGTAAAATGCACTATTAAACTTCTATGATAGGGCAATCAGAGACCCGATTAGATCATTTTATATTTTGGTTAATATAAGAATTCAGGGAAATTCTATCACATTTGTTCAATTTACGTCGCTCCTATTTCAGTTAGCGTATTGGGATAAGCAGCATCTCAAAGTCCATGAAATGGCGAGTAAAATGCACTATTAAACTTCTAGGGTAGGGCAAACAGAGACCCGATTAGATCATTTTATATTATAGTTAATTTCAGAATTCAGCGAAATTCTATCACATTTGTTCAATTTACGTCGCTCCTATTTCAGATAGCGTATTGGGCTAAGCGGCATCTCAAAGCGCATGAAATGAGGAGTGAAATGCACTATTAAAGTTCTAGGGTAGGGCGAACAGAGACCCGATTAGATCATTTTACATTAAGGTTAATATAAGAATTCAGCGAAATTCTATCACATTTGTTCAATTTACGTCGCTCATATTTCAGATAGCGTATTGGGCTAAGCGGCATCTCAAAGCGCATGAAATGGCGAGTAAAATGCGCTACTAACCTTCTATGATAGGGCAATTAGAGACCCGATTAGATCATTTTATATTTTGTTTAATATAAGATTTCAGGGAAATTCTATCACATTTGTTCAATTTACGTCGCTCATATTTCAGATAGCGTATTGGGCTAAGCGGCATCTCAAAGCGCATGGAATGGCGAGTAAAATGCACTATTAAACTTCTAGGGTAGGGCAAACAGAGACCCGATTAGATCATTTTGTATTATGGTTAATTTAAGAATTCAGCGAAATTCTATCACATTTGTTCAATTTACGTCGCTCCTATTTAAGATAGCGTACTGGGCTAAGCGGCATCTCAAAGTGCATGAAATGTCGAGTAAAATGCACTATTATACTTCTAGGGTACGGCAAACAGAGACCCGATTAGATCATTTTGTATTATGGTTAATTTAAGAATTCAGCAAAATTCTATCACATTTGTTCAATTTACGTCGCTCCTATTTCAGATAGCGTACTGAGCTAGGCGGCATCTTAAAGCGTGCGGAATGGCGAGTAAAATGCACTATGAAACTTCTATGATAGGGCAATCAGAGACCCGATTAGATCATTTTATATTTTGGTTAATATAAGAATTCAGCGAAATTCTATCACATTTGTTCAATTTATATCGCTCCTATTTCAGATAGCGTATTGGGCTAAGCGGCATCTCAAAGCGCATGAAATGAGGAGTAAAATGCACTATTAAAGTTCTAGGGTAGGGCAAACAGAAACCCGACTAGATCATTTTATATTATGGTTAATTTAAGAATTCAGCGAAATACTATCACATTCGTTCAATTTACGTCGCTCCTATTTCAGATAGCGTATTGGTAAAAGCGGCATCTCAAAGCGCATGAAATGACGAGTAAAATGCACTATTAAACTTCTAGGGTAGGACAAGCAGTGACCCGATTAGATCATTTTATATTATGGTTAATTTAAGAATTCAGCAAAATTCTATCACATTTGTTCAATTTAGGTCGCTCCTATTTCAGATAGCGTACTGGGCTAGGCGGCATCTTAAAGCGCGTGGAATGGCGAGTAACATCCACTATTAAACTTCTAGGCTAGGGCGAACAGAGACCCGATTAGATCATTTTACATTAAGGTTAATATAAGAATTCAGCGAAATTCTATCACATTTGTTCAATTTACGTCGCTCATATTTCAGATAGCGTATTGGGCTAAGCGGCATCTCAAAGCGCATGAAATGGCGAGTAAAATGCGCTACTAACCTTCTATGATAGGGCAATCAGAGACCCGATTAGATCATTTTATATTTTGTTTAATATAAGATTTCAGGGAAATTCTATCACATTTGTTCCATTTACGTCGCTCCTATTTCAGATAGCGTATTGGGCTAGGCGGCATCTCAAAGCGCATGAAATGGCGAGTAAGATGTACTATTAAACTTCTAGGATAAGGCAAACAGAGAACCGATCAGATCATTTTATATTACGGATAATATAAGAATTCAGCGTAATTCTATCACATTTGTTCAAGTTACGCCGCACCTGCTTGAGATAGCGTACTGGGCTAGGCGGCATCTTAAAGCGCGTGGAAGGGCGAGTAAAATGCACTGTTAAACTTCTAGGGTAGGGCAAACAGAGACCCGATTAGATCATTTTATATTATGGATAATTTCAGAATTCAGCGAAATTCTATCACATTTGTTCAATTTACGTCGCTCCTATTTCAGATAGCGTATTGGGCTAAGCGGCATCTCAAAGCGCATGAAATGGCGAGTAAAATGCACTATTATACTTCTAGGCTAGGGCGAACAGAGACACGATTAGATCATTTTGTATTATGGTTAATTTAAGAATTCAGCAAAATTCTATCACATTTGTTCAATTTACGTCGCTCCTATTTCAGATAGCGTACTGAGCTAGGCGGCATCTTAAAGCGTGCGGAATGGCGAGTAAAATGCACTATGAAAATTCTATGATAGGGCAATCAGAGACCCGATTAGATCATTTTATATTTTGGTTAATATAAGGATTCAGCGAAATTCTATCACATTTGTTCAATTTACGTCGCTCCTATTTCAGATAGCGTATAGTGCTAAGCGGCATCTCAAAGCGTATGAAATGGCGAGTAAAATGCACTCCTAAATTTCTATGATTGGGCAATCAGAGACCCGATTAGATCATTTTATATTTTGTTTAATATAAGATTTCAGGGAAATTCTATCACATTTGTTCAATTTACGTCCCTCCTATTTCAGATAGCGTATTGGGCTAAGCGGCATCTCAAAGCGCATGAAATGGCGAGTGAAATGCACTATTAGACTTCTATGGTAGGGCGAACAGAGACCCGATTAGATCATTTTACATTAAGGTTAATATAAGAATTCAGGGAAATTCTATCACATTTGATCAATTTACGTCGCTCCTATTCCAGATAGCGTATTGGGCTATGCGGCATCTCAAAGCACATGAAATGGCGAGTAAAATGCACTATTAAACTTCTAGGGTAGGTCAAACAGAGACCCGATTAGATCATTTTATATTATGGTTAATTGAAGAATTCAGTGAAATTCTATCACACTTGTTCAATTTACGTCGCTCCTATTTCAGATAGCGTATTGGGCTAAGCGGCATTTCAAAGCGCATGAAATGGCGAGTAAAATGCCCTATTAAACTTCTAGGATAAGGCAAACAGAGACCCGATTAGATCATTTTATATTATGGTTAATTTAAGAATTCAGCAAAATTCTATCACACTTGTTCAATTTACGTCGCTCCTATTTCAGATAGCGTATTGGGCTAAGCGGCATTTCAAAGCGTATGAAATGGCGAGCAAAATGCACTACTAATCTTCTATGATAGGGCAATCAGAGTCCCGTTTAGATCATTTTATATTTTGTTTAATATAAGATTTCAGGGAAATTCTATCACATTTGTTCAATTTACGTCGCTCCTATTTCAGATAGCTATTGGGCTAAGCGGCATCTAAAAGCGCATGAAATGACGAGAGAAATGCACTATTAAACTTCTTGGGTAGGGCGAACACAGACCCGATTACATCATTTTATATTATGGTTAATTTAAGAATTCAGCAAAATTCTATCACATTTGTTCAATTTACGTCGCTCCTATTTCAGATAGCATACTGGGCTAGGCGGCATCTTAAAGCGCGTGGAATGACGAGTAAAATGCACTATTAAACTTCTATGATAGGGCAATCAGAGACCCGATTAGATCATTTTATATTTTGTTTAATATAAGAATTCAGCGAAATTCTATCACATTTGTTCAATTTACGTCGATCCTATTTCAGATAGCTTACTGGGCTAAGCGGCATCTCAAAGCGCATGAAGTGGCGAGTAAAATGCACTATT